>JABUQX010024715.1:0-25000 GCA_015478945.1 Trachelipus rathkii | reverse complement strand
AGGATTATAAATAAAGTTCACCTTTGATTTTTTCGGTTTATGGGGCTTCCACTAAAAAGCCTATTAAGCAAAAAATTTTAACGTTTGCAAAATCCAAAGTTTTATTATTCAAAATTTAATGAATGTTCGTGTATGAATCGTTTTACAAAAAAAAAAATAAATAAAAAAGTATTCTATTTCATGTCTCCGTTAAAAAATACAAATACAACTATATATGTATTACAAAAAAAAAAATATTTTCAATAAGGCACGCATGAAATTATTTGATAGTAAGTCTCCATTGTTGACTTTCAGAGACATTTTTTGGATTTACGCATCTTTAAATTTTTACTGCATGGAATGTGCCACTGAAGCTGATAAGTCTGCTCAAGGGGTGTCTTGCTCTCGCACGAATTCTGCGTGAAGATTGAAAACCCCCGACTCGCTCGTTGTGGTACCTCCTTCTTTCCAGTCACTTCTGATCTGTGGAACTAAATACCAGCTTGTTTTTTCTGCCATGTTTAATCTTTCTCTCTTTGAAAACCACGTCTGCGCTCACCCGAGAGATTTGCGTTAGGCTTGGACTTGGATGGGTTTCCTGTATTTTATTTTCTGCCCTCTCATTGAAAAGGACCCAGCCCGTCAATGGTGAATGTATATATATTATAATATATATATATATATATATATATATATATATATATAATATATATATATATATTATATATATAATAATATATAATATATATAATATATATATATATAATATATATATAGTATATATATATATATATATATATAATATATATATATATATATATATATATATATATATATATAAGTAGTAGGGGGTCCATATTGGACGTGTTGGTCATTTTGACCACAGCGTCCAGGAACCTACCTTAGGCTTTTTTTACCTTTTTACCTTGTCACCTTTTTTCGGTGACGTTTCTGTCCTGACTTTTTGAGCGCCAAATTTTTACCTGAACCTGACCCTTTTTGGGCCTTTTACCTTTCTTGGGCTTACCTTTTTTCACCAACCCCTTGGGTCTTTCCCTGATGCGGTCGATTTGTTTGCCCAGTATTTTTTGCAGAACCGCTAATTTTTTTGAGAACCCTAATTTTGAGAACCCTAATTTATTTGGCAACCCTAATTTTTGGCAAACCTAATTTTTATGGGTCAAACCTAATTTTGGCCCAAACCTGATTTTGCAACCCTCGAAGAAGGTGCGCAAACGTTGCGTCGAGCCAACCGTTGACGTTATGCCCCCTATTTTACGCCCCCCTGAAATTTTTTCGACCATGGGTCCAATTTTGCCCACGGTAATTTTGCCACCCTTTAGGGGCTATAGCCCGTTTTTGATGTCTTTACCTTGTTAGACCATGATATTTCGGCCTGACCTGTTGCCATATACCAGGTCATTTTTTGCCCCACGGTAATTTTTGATCCTCTAGGGGCTTAGCCCTTTTTTGATGTCGTTAAACCTTGTTGCCATATATTCGGTTCACATGCTATACACGCGCGGCGACACACACACACACACCACACCACCCCCCACACACACACACACACCCACTTATAAAATACATTCACTTATGACAACTTACACTCCTCCAATAAACTATGCACTACATTTAAACACTTATACACACATACAAACACACGACCAATCCTTTGGTCTTCCGTGGGTCAATTTTGACCCACGCCAATTCTTCCTTTAGGGACTTAGCCCGTTTTGATGTCCTTTACCTTGTACCATGATATTTCGGCCTTGACCTTGCCATTTACCATGGGTCAATTTTGACCCACACTAACTTTGATGGCTTTGATGTTCCCAATCACCGTAAGATATCTAGGATGTTCTATTATGTTCTATGGAGTATTAGATCAATGAGTGCCAGGTGAGTGCCAGGTGAGTCAAGGAGTGCCCAATGATGCCAAGAGTCCAAGTGAGTGCCACATATGCCAATGCAGTGCCACATTCAGTCCAACTGAGTGCCCACTTTTCAAGGCTTTTCTAGCCTCCCCTGAGCCCCGACATGCCGCCTAATATGTGTCTACCCTAGGAATAAGTATGAGGACGGAATGTGTATATTACAATCTGCAGAAGCTTCCTACTTACGAGTTAGTATTATTAAAACACTTATAGCAATGACGAAGAATATATATCAAAAGAGTTACACATTTGGGCAGTGATCGCAAACGTTTCCGAGTTTCAGAGTCCGCGTCCGCAGGTCAACCCAACCGCGAAACCGCCGCCGCGTTGCGCCCGCAGGCGCAATAATTCCGCGCCGGCCGCGTGCGCCCGCAGGCGCCATATTTCCGCGTTAACCGTCGCCGCGTGCTCCGGGAGACGCAAAATTTCCCGCGTGGAACGAAAAAAGTATGATACAATGTAAACTATTCAAAGGATATTTCGTTTCAAATATACTATGAGTCATTCATTGTTATTTCATGTAAACATTTTTTATTCCATACCATAACCTTTAGCAGACTTTGAAGCCGTTCAAAAGTAAAACAATAGAGGTGTTATTACCTAACACCGAAGGATTATTATGCCTTTGTTTTACTGCTTTACTGCTTTAACGTTTCTGCTTTACTGCTTAACTCATGTTTTACTGCTTAAACTTTCTGCTTTACGCTTTAACTCATAGTTTTACAGCGGGAAACACATGTTTTATTTAATAAAAAATATGTATCCCATCCAATTTTAAATTCTCAGAAAATTTCATATTGATTTGGTGAATAATAAATGACAAATCGAGATTTTTAATATATGACAGCAAAAAAAAACTTTTTTTGGGGGGGGGAGGGGGGTGAAATTGGATTTTGCCAATAAATGAGAGCTAGGATGTCAAATCGAATCAATGAGATTTTTCTTATATATATTCTTATCAATGTATATAGTTCAAGTTTGAAGTCATTTCTATATAAGATTTTTAATTGGCGTTCGCTTGAGACGAGATTTCGAATTCCTCTAATTTTTATTAACAATCTTTTTGAAAAACTAAAAGTAGTAGTGAAGTGAATATTAATTTTTAGTTTCTTAACAAGTAAAATTTTGAAAATAAAATACAATTATGAGCTCGATAATCATTATTTACATTACTTGATAACTTTCAAAAATGATTTTCATTTCGAAATTTAGCAGAGCAGGTGAAAGTGCTCCCATTGTCCTCCTTGACTATGTCCATGTGTGTAGCATATTTCTTGCCTTTTTAGATCTGCTGTTTCATATTTTCATCACTTGCCGCAATTCTCATGTGAATTAATTCCTAGAGAACACCTTCATATATATATTTACCCCTCAATGGCAAGCCTTGTGTGCTACAAAATATTATACTCGAAATATAAATTTAAAATATATTTTCAATTTTCTTCTATTACTTTCTTTTATACAGATATCCTCATGACATTTAAATTCCAAACACATTTTCCATGAAGAATATTCTGCTGCTTTATGCCACTGTGATGAGACTTCTTTATTGCAGTATTCATGCATGCGCTTGAAACGGATAAAAAGGTCTGATGGCGAACAAACCCAACGGTACAATTTAGTTATTTTGAATACACAAGGCACAAGCAAACTGTATTTAACTAAAGTCTAAATCTAAAATGTTGTAGGGTTCACATGAAGAAATGGCACCACACTGACCAGAGAACCTTGGGTAGTTAGGTATGCCCGCCCTCCCCCGATTATAGAATTTTAATTTGTTTCTTTTTTTTTTCCCTTAAAATTCTAAAAAGCAGCAGCAGCAGTAGTAGTAGTATTAGTAGTAGTAGTAGTAGTAGACATTCATTTTTAGTTTCTTGGACACTTAAAATTTTGAATAGGGAGGTCAATTTAGAGGTCTTTAATCTTTTACATTCCTTAATGATTTTCAAAAATCATTTTCACTTCCAAATTTATTAAAAGGCAGCTGGCCCCATCCCCCATTACCTAATTGTCGCGACCCCATATATATATATATTGGCATATATATATATTATATAAATATATTAATTATATATTATTCTTATAATATATAATATAAACTCTATATAAATATATATAACTTATATATTAATATACTATATATATATATATATATTTTTATATATCTATATAGATATATTTATATATAATATATATATAAATATATATATACTATATATCAACGTTGTTTATGATTGTTTTTGGCTTGAAGCACAACACCTACAAGATTGAAATGACAACTTTTAGCATCATCTATCTTATTAAAACAAAATTATCTTGTGTGTGCTTCATAATACACGGAGAGCTTGAAAGTAAATATATTTGTATTACTTTTGGTGCATAAAATTAAGAATTAGAATATATGAGAAACTTATAAAAGGATCCCCTGAATCTGACTTTCTTGAAACAGAAGAATGAAGGGTGCAACTCAATTAGTTCGAATAAAAACACATAAGTATATAATAGAAAATGTATTATTAATAAAAAAATAAATGTTTTCATCTTTAGACAAAAATAATTAAGCACAACTCACCCCCGGCTTTTTAACGTATCAAATCTATAATATAAACTTTACGATAAATTTTTAAGCAGAAAATAGTTAAAAGCTTCACATTTTCACTGCAGGCTAGACTGAATCACAAATGATGCAGCGGTGGAACTATTCCAAAATAACCAAAAATTCATCACTTGTTAAGAAGACCAGTCGGAAATGAAATCCGTTTATATTTTTGAAGTAATTAATTCATCAACTCTGGATGTAAGTACACACGACCAACAACGTAAGAAAAATTCGGATACAACTAGAGAACGTGTTTTAGTAATGCGCTTAACGAAGGAACGGAAGTTGAAGATCACGTATTTTCTGCTCGAGCAAAAACATGGTACTCCAAATATGAAAAGAAACGTACCAAAATAAAATATAAAATAAAAAATTAAAACAATAGATATAGTTAATACTAATGACTCACTTAACCCCCCCCCGATCAGACACGCAGTTCAGGAGAGAGCGACAACAGCGGGACGGCGCGAACGAGACCGAAGGAGAGGTAGCGTGAGCCAGGAGGAGAGAAGGTGTCTAGTGCTGGGTATGCAAAGAAGACAGTTTAAGCGAGGGGAAGTTAGAGCGCGCGGAAGGATACACACTGAGAGTGGACAATAGGGCGGAAGCGAGAGGGAGATCATAGAATGGTGCGGTAGGGAGAGAAGCCGTATGGGTGGCTAGACGGGTGTTTAAACGAGAGAAAGCAGGACAGGATCGACTGGAGGGATGGAACAAAGTCAACTGACACTCGGAGCAAGTCAAGAAGGCGGGCTTCAATCCGGTCCATAGAAAATTTTCCACTTTATAACCCCTTGAAGCGAAACCACACATCAATTTAGATCACACGACTGCACACAACCGACACACTCATTCATATCGACGACCTGAAACGCACGGACCACCATGACAAAACCATTCAGTAGAAACACGCCACATAGAAACGTCGATTGTACCACCAGCGCTATCCGATTCCGAAGGAACGTCTAATGCTTCACGAGTATGCGCCACCAACACAGAGCAGGCTCCCTAGAACGTTTACGCATTCACCACAACGCAAAAGACAATCCCCATAACCAATGCCAGACGACCCCACACCCACAAATCAGGTCTAACGCTCGACCAACAAGAGAAGCGAGGCATCCACTCGCTGCGAAGTAACCCAGTAAACAAGCTTCAGCGAATATAGCATCTGAATTCTATCCCTGAATGACATCGTAATTGCCAAGAAGGACAAGTGGGCAAGGGCATTTCGAACAATTATCAACATTACCATGAGCCATCAGGCAAGATTTACTGCAGTAGTGAAACAAATATTCAGGACACTACAATGGTAACTACAAGAACGAAGGCGTTTTGATCCTAAAAGAACCATAAGGTCCTTCCACAGGTAGGACTCAAATTGGCGTCCCTGATCTGTCGAGGAACCGTATAGGGAAGTCCGAATTGAACCAGTGAAGAGGAAAACGAGCAATGGATTCCTCCTGACAGTATCTGAGATGATAGCTTCGACCCATCCATAATCGGGCGATACAAGTGGAAGGTGTTGTGTGTAACCGTTGAAGACGTAGACCGACCAAGCAATGCTGCGACCTGTCGAAGGCGTTGCCCCCGGAGGAAAAACTGCTCGAACAGGAGGCACGCTAGTTATGCTTATGACTTTGCACATGCAGCAAGGCAACTTTTAGTCCAGAAAAGCTTAACGTCCGGAGGGCAGCCAGACAAAATGTTCGGGACTTGCCTGTTTACCTCTTTATGCCGGGATGTAGAACATCGTGTATTTGTAAATACAGACGAGCATGAAAAAGGGTACGACAGGCGTTGACGTGAGACATGTCCAGAGAAGTGAAATGAAATCGAAAACATTCTCACACTCTGAACTATCGAAGTCGTAGTTGCGGAAGATTAAGTTTCCAGTTGCCTGAGACGGGGACATCTCCTAGTAATCGATGGAATGAGGAGGAATGGCAAATGCGGGAAAGAAGTATCTGCGACATTTGCTCACACCTTACGTGCATCGAAGCGATGTGTAACCTGAGCAATAAACTCGAAGCTGGACCGTGCTAACGGGAGACTGTGTAACAGTATAAGCTTCAATCGCGGTACGGTGATGGCAGATGTTCCGTAAGTATTGTGAAACTTTCACGACCCGTGCATAAGAGTACCAAAGTTTTTGACTCGCAAGGGTAGCATAGCTTCGCAATTCTCTCCCTGAAAGCACCTAATACCGAAACTCCGTAGTTGGAAGCTCCTAGACGCAAGAGACGCCAGTGAACGCCAGTTGCCTTCCACGTCACTTGTTTTGCAAACCAGCACCGACTGCGTATTGCCGACAGCATCAGGGGAATGCGTGCGGAGCGGACGCAAGGAAAACAGGGGGACAGAAAAGCCAGGCCTCCTTGTGATTAGGTTTAGAGAAAGCAAGACCGGGCTTTCAGTGTCCGTCCAATCGAGCATGAGTGAGGGGAATCGGGACGGAAGGGAAAGGGCATTGTAAGGGCGCAAAATGTCGCGCCGAAGGAATAACCTGGGATGAGAAGCGGTTACCCAGCCCAGTAAAACGACGAACGCGTGGCGGGGCTGTCGTGGGCGGGGAAGAGCAATTTAACCGAGACACGGGCTGCGCAGAGGGGAGACCGGCTGAGAAGTAGAATGCCGAGGAAGGCTGCAAGCTTAAGCCGAACCATGAGCAGAGAGGAAGACGAAGAGCCGAAATCCACTAACCCTGGCCGAAAACTGGGTGAACGGGGAGAACAATGGTCCTCGGAGGAAGATGGCAATTTAGAAAGAGAGCCCGGAGAGAAGCCCAACCGCCAAATGGCCACCAGCCAACCCGGAGCCCCGGATCGAACCCCGACGGGGGACGAACGAGCTGGCTTCGAAGGTTGCCTAACGTGTCCTCCCAGAGCATCCGCGCCAAGGAGTGCGTTGAGGATAGACATCTCATTGAGGGATTATGCGGGGTGACGTGATGTCAGTACCAGTACCCGCTGTAGACGTTCGTCCTATGGACGCGACATTAGCTCCAGCCGGATCTAACGTGAACCGGTAGTAATCGTATCGTTCCAGTCCAATAGATTAGTGCGAGATTCCCGCGAAGCTCAGCAACTATTACCAGGAAGAATTGTATGCGACGTTAAATCCAATCAGAACGAATTGTGGCCTATTCTAACAAGCTAGTTATCTAAGCCCAAGAAGACGTGTTTTCCTCCTTGAGTGAGCCCCTTGGCCGACCGGGGAAGTTCGAAAGGTCAATGGATATTTCTCCAGAGAATCAGCCTTCGTAAGCCCCCTGAGACACCAACTGCTATTATTTTTTCAATCCAGAAGGAACATTGGAATCATCCCTGAGGGTCGTGACGGACAGTGGTGTGCAGGCGGGGAAAAGAGGAAAGAAAGGCACTGAAGCAAGAAGTGGAAAAGGTGACTCCGCGAAAAGCGGCGTAGTGACCCCGTGCTGAAAGAAACAGGTATAACACCCAGAAAGACTTTTCCTCAAGGTCACGGAGAACAAATCTCAGGCATTCTATAGGCGAAAAAGAAAAGGGAACAGAGGTCTTCGGGATGCCCCACCAAATCGCGACCGCACCATGCTGAACGAAGAGTGTGCGCGGCCTTTTGCTAATTGATAAGAACCCGAGCAGGGTGGCATCAACAAAGAGAGTGCTGGTGACCGGAAAATACAATGGCATATACGCCAATGAGCTGTGCGCATAAACAACCTCGCGAAACAGCCTAGACAATTGCAGTGAAACAGATGAAGACAATTGGGGCGTCTCCAATACAACGCGCACGCCAACCAAATTGCTATGCGTGGGTAGAGCTCGAATGAGTGAGTGAGGTAGAATGGAGCATGGAGTTACGTGTATACGAGGGAGAAAAGAAGGATAGGAGTAACAGTGGTCTAGACAAAAATTCCTCCGTCATTGAGGTCCCTATCCAAGAAGAAGCAGCCAACCAAGGAAAAATGTAGGAATATCGTCGGAATAGGGGGAAAAGGAAAAGCCAGCCGCCCGAATGATCATTCCGGTCGATGTTGACAAGAAATGTCCAAAGGAAGTGAGATTTGCCACGCCGTGCGCTCTCTCCATATGAAGCCCTGAGAGACCCCCAGAGTTCGGGATTAAGGCTCCGGTGGCCTCCTGCTACGAGAAGCAGAGGTTAAATTGCAGGGAAAGCAATAGCTACAAACCGATCTAGAGCCAAGCAGAGTTACGTTACGATCTCGACAGATGAGCCCGGCTTCGAGAGGAAGTATTAAACAGGACGTAGACCAAAAAAAAGTTCGTTAGTTGTGGTCATGGATGCGTCACCGATGTGTAAAGATGAGCATAACTAATTGTGACAGGGTTAGGAACCTCTCTCGTCATCTGGTAGATAATGTCGAAAGATATGAGTTTGAAAAGCTGTTGTTTTTTGATACGTATGAATAAGAATATAAGCAATGTTGCGAGACGCCCTATAATATATATTTTTGTCAATTCTCTCTCACACCCACTGCACAAGACGAGGGAGCGAAATTTAACCTCCGTCGTGAAGCTTCAGTAATCGTTGGAAAGAACGAAGTCGCTAGAGTGACAAGTGCGTGTTTTAGTCTCCCCAAACACGGCGTTTGGTGTAGTTAAAAAAAATAACTGCTTTGTGTAATCAAATGAGAACAGGATGAAGTATGAAGCACTAGAATGAGCAAGAGCAGAGGGAGGTTGCTGTGTTTAACCCACAACGAGAGGAGCATCTGAGTACTTGTTAGCATGTTCTAGCGTGAGTAATGCCTGAGCGAGATTGAAGATAACTCTACCCCAACGCGACAGATAAATTAATATACGTGAGAACGCATGTGTCTTATATAGCCATGTTTTAGCAGACGAAAGGAGCCATGATACAATTGCTACATTATAAGATACTTCAAGAAACACTCGTTGCTTTTGTTTGCCCAAAATTCAATATATTGATTGTCCATACACTTACATAGATGCAAGCTTGTGAAACAGTTTCAGGGGGCAAGGAACTGCACACGCTTTTACTGTAGACCTCCGTTGTCTGACGGTGTAGTATGAAGTTATGAGTGGCCCCTACCTAGCTACAAGGACTGTCCTAGTTGAAATAAAAGCTCAGCGAAAAAGTTCGAAAAAGCGCGCTGCTTAAAGAAGTTTTCCGCTTTTATATCAGATTCCTAAGCTGCATTGCTACAAGCATTAGTATTATATATAAGCACTTATAGATCTTACTTATAAGCCATTTTGGTTACGAAATGTTTTAATGGGATGTTATGTTAGGAAAATTAGCATCTCACACAGTGAAGCCTCAACTCTTAATTGAGAGGAACACTAGTATCCTAAGGGATACCGTATACCACGAAATGATGAATTATGTATGTAACAAGATATAACTAGGGGGAATTCATAGCTCCCTCACCTAAAAAAACTCAAATGTCTTACACCAAAAGGCGTTTGTTCGAAATTTTGGAGTGCAAGCCCTAGGTGTGTATTGAGGCCGGCTACAGTTGAGCTTTAAGTAAAGTCACGTGTGGACGCAACTTATATAGAACGTAAAGCCACCGGTATTAACAATCGGGTAAACAGTCTTACGTAAGGGCCCGGTGATACGTTGATGGGACACACGTTGTAATGGTTGGTAGAAAGATTAAGGGAAATAAACAGCCGCGAGCCCTGGATAATGCGGTCCTACTCCCCTAAATAAAGAAATGAAGATAAGAGGCCATGTGGTGCAACGGATAGCATACCTTTTTCAAGAAGATCCCGGATAAATTTCCAATCACCTCAATACCATGTAAAAATAAAAAATTTTATGTATCCCCCATTCAGATGTTTCGAAACATCCGAAAATGGAAAGTTTGAAAACATATTTAAAGAAAAATTTAGCTTGCAAACTATCGTTAAGTTAGAACATGTCGATTTCTATTAATTTTTCTCAATTTTACTGTTCGCAATACGGATAATAATTCATATTATGAAGATCTTATCTCTAATTACTATAGCGACATTGTTTTCTTTAGGTTTATACGAATTTTAATATTTATATTATTAACTTATCATAAAAATAGCTGGAGGAGGGATACACGTACAGATACAAGCGCGTTGTAGCGAGTTATAGAAATTGTTTGCAATGTCATCCACAGGAGCACATATTTATTAGAAATAATAAAATAAATACCGTAGTTACGTAAAAATTCGAGCAACGATTATATTAAAGTGAACTAGTACGCAGTAGAATGCATCCAATATACCGCATATTAAAATTTCAACCGCTATTCTAAAAAATATTAAAAAATATTAAAAAGAAGAGACCTCTTATAAAACTTATACAAAAACATCAATCACACTAGGCTTTGACCCAACTAGCTCTACGCTTTTTGAGAGAGAATATTAATACTTAGTATACTATTAATAATAAATATAATATAATATTTATATTAAGTATAATATATATATATTTAACTATATTATATAAATATATCATAATATATATATAAATTATAATATATAGAATATATTATTATAATATATATAATATATATTATATATATTAACCAAAATTATTTATTTACTATATTAATTTTATAAATTAGAATATATAAATATTATATATATTTAATAATAATATTACTATTAGAGATTATATATATATAAATGATATATTAATTATAGTATATAGAATATATATATTATATAGAATAAGTATATATATAGATAAATATACATATATTTATTAATATAATATATATATAATATATATAGTATATACTATATTAATATATTAATCATATATACTATAATATTATAGATTATTCCCGAAAGCACACATACTTGGTAAAGCACTCAGAATTAAAAGTATATACTCATACTTATATTGATATGTAATCAACACTATTAAATATGTATTTGTGGAGTTCTATCACACATTTGCACGCTATGGCAGCCAGGACGGAACAACTGGACCCTCTCGCGTGGATTAACCCCCCCAAATCACTGACGTTGTGATAGTTCTTGAAAATTACACTTGAGATTAGAGGTGATATGATTAGATCATATCGACCATGATAACGGCAACGTTATCTTGCTAACCTCGTCATTTGGGCATTGCCCTAGGCTTCTTACGATAAAATCTTTATCACTATTATAAATTTCGATAAATATTAAAAGCAGAAAGATAGATAAAGTCACAATTTCACTGAGGCATCAAGACTGAATCACAAATGATTGATATTGCAAACGTTGGATATATTTCCAATATATTATAATAATAGTAACCAAAATTCTAATCCTGTTAAGTAAGTACAAACAGCACTACACGAATATGAATATCCTTTATCGATATTTTACATGAGAATTAATGTTTCCTAAAACTTTAGGTATTGTGAAATAAGGACACACACAACTAAACAACTATGTGTAAGTCACAAAATACATGCTCGTTACTAATAGAACGTGTTTTAATTAATAGTAGCGCTTAATTACAAAGATACGGAAAGTTTGAATGAGATCATCGTAGACTTTTTCTATCGTCAGACCAAAAAAATTTAGGTTCCATAATTAGTAAAAGAAAAGGACAAAATAACTACCCAATGAGCATTTCATTGCTAAAGCTACCGTTATGCAAACTTATTTTCTGCGACCGCAAAACATTTTATATTATTCTATTCAAAACTGTAATTTGTAAACATTTTAACTCTTCGAATCTTATTTCACATTGTACATAAGTGTAGATAATACTACAGTATAATATATCCTTTTTCGTCTTTTTACGAAATAGAAATAATATTATCATATTATATTCAATAATTAATATATTATTATTAATAATTATATATTATATATATTAATATATATTTATAATATATATATATAGTATATATATATATAATATAATATAATAATATAATATACTATATAAGTTGTATGTGGTACTAAACTACCACTAATATCCTACAAAAACACTACAATAGATATCAGGGGAAAGGAATACATTAGCGGGACTCCTAGGTAACATATTTAGTGCGGAAATTTATATACAATAAAAAAATAACTCTAATATAAATAAAAAAATAATAACTTAGCTCACAAAACTAACAATAGACAGACTAATTGGACACCTGTTTTTGTGTTTAATCTCTGAATTATAATTTTGGAAAATGTTAAAAAAATCAAGAAAAATAACTAAAAATTATAGTATATTCATAAATAAAATGATAAGAGATGCCTATTTAGAGATCCTTGTAATTCGCCGTTACTCCTAGTAAAAAACTAATTAGGTCTCATTTATAAATTTTGACTTTTTATTTTTAAACTCTCCGAATAACCTCAAAGAGTAGTATATATATTAATAACTGACCATATCGCCGGAAGTCGTATAGCATAGATTCTCCGTCCATTACGTGACGAACTAAATAGTAATATAATATAGATAGGTAAAGGCAGGCCCGTAGCAAAAAACGTTAACCATCTTTTTATTATCTGATAGGGGGCTAGTAAATTATTTTTAGCATAATTATAGCTACTATAATATAATATGTTTCAATTTCATACAATTGAAAGGTCCTCTATATATATATATCATATATTACATATATATATAATTTATACTATAATTAATTATTAATATGTATATACTATATATATTATTACTATATATATAGATTATATATAATTAATTATAATATAAATAATATATATATATTATATATTATATATAATATATATATAGTATATATATATTATATAATATAATATTATATATATATAAATAATTATATATAATTTATTACTAATTATATATTATATTAATATTTATATCTACAGGAGACAATAACGAGCATGGGGCGAAGCGAAGAAAAAGCTTCTATATACTAACGATTTAATATGCGAAGCAGTAATATATAATAACTCAAAAGGTAACAGAATATAAAAAAGAGAAAGGAAGAGTTTTTGCAGCAGAAGAAATAGAGAGATAGATCGGAGCTCTGATATATCTTAGAAGATTTGCTAAAGATAAGAATTACAATGAGAGCAAGAAGGAAGAAAGCTGCAGAAATCAGAAACGATGGCAGGAAGGGAAGAGGTAAGCAGAGGGAGAGATACCGTGGAGAAAGGAAATAATGAGAGGCTATAACAAAAGATGAAAAGGGTTTAAGGTCAGCGAGAGGAGGTTGCGAATTAAGGTGTGGAGGGGCGAGAGGTCAGAGGAGAAATCATCAGTTTGCTGAACAAGTTTGGAAGAGACCGAAGGCCGGAAAGTGGGCAAGCAATAAAAATACAGACTATAAAATGTAGAGAGATGCAGGAAGCTGCAATAATTATAGAGCTTACTGAATGACCATCTGACGAAAATATACGAAGACAGACATACGTAGGGGGTGAGAGAAAGGGTAGAGTCCTGAGATCGAGCAGAGAGCGTACTGTATAGAAGAAGAGACGACGACGACGAACCTCCTATATACACACTGAGAATGTCCTCGGAAAATCGTGAAATATGCAAGAGTTCTTTTTACGCCTTCATTCGATCTCAAAAGAATAATTATTCGGTGCAAGGAAGGAACGCTCTGAGAGTATGGATAAGAATTATGAAGTGAAAGGGTAGATAAAGAAGGCAATGAAAGTATGTTGAGAAATGCTAATTGAATCAGAAGAGGCAGAGAACGATATATGGATTTTGACGGTGAAAAACATGAGTGAAGCGCGATTTTTCTATCGCACTGCTTTGTTCATATTTTATTATTAACGTGGTATAGAAAGTGGAGGCAGAGATGGAGAATCTGAAAGACATAAAATGACATATGCGACAATCCTGCAAATATTGGAGAGAGAGGGAGACGATTCATGAGCTGGGAGAGTTGTTGCGGAGTGAGTTGGAGAAGCAGTGGATGTAAGATGACGCAACGAAGACGAGATTTAACAGTGACGTTAGGAAATGAGGAGGGCATGAGGATGATGTGAGAGAGGATGAGGTTAAGGCGGTAAATACCTGCAATTTCTCGTGAGATTCCTTTAACCAGAAAGGAGAGGAAGAGAGAAGATTACTCGGGAATCTGAAAGTATGGATTAGTATGAAGCGTATACCCATATGAAAGAGAACGTCGTAAGAGAAGTTAAAAAGTGATTTTTACAGTCATTATGACTCGACTCGTTGTCGGAGCGAAGCCATGGAGCTAAAACGAGAAGAGAGGAGAGATAGATACAGCGGGGAGATAGCGTATTAAGAACTATATTGAAGAAGAGAGAGACAGAATAAGATAGAATGAAGTAATTAGAAAAGATATAGGGGTGAAGAAGATGAGACTGAAGATATATGTGGGGAGATGTGGATTCATGCGAGAGGAATCGATCAGTCAACGAAGAAATCAGATCATCAATAAACGGAATAAATTGCAACAATGTTTCTGAACTTTCGTAGTCTTGGAATTGTTTATTCAATACAAAGCTGTCGGCACTTACATCTATAGCTTGTGTAAATATGGTTTTACCTGTCTGTCTGTTTTGTCATTCTTTTTACCGAGAAGTTTTAATAAGTCTTTTACTAAGTTTTTGCACTGACACTGCCAACCATGGACCATCTGTTAATCTCGTTGAACAAGTTGATGGATTATTCAGAAACTTTACTTAAAACCGTATAATGTAATTATAAAATTCAAATTACTGATTGAATTTAACAACGAAGTAGTTTTCTTTGATAATTCACCAGGCTATTCTTTTATTTCTTCCAATGACGCAAGTATTGGCTCAAGAGCCTCTTTTAAAAAGGAATCCGCTTCATGCCGTTCAACCACTCTGGTCTCGGCAAATCTTTACTGCTCCACTCTGTTATTTTGGGACCTAGGAAAACTCTTTTTATTTTATTTCAGATTTTTGTATGCGTTCGGACTCACCGAAAAAAGTGCAATTCAGACGATTGAATTACCTAAGACGTTCGGAATGCCTAATCTTTAGGAAGTCTGAGATAGACATAAGATTTAAGCAATGTGCTTACACACTGTGTATAAGCTTATGACCTACTCCATCCGAAATGACAATTGCACTCCACGGAATTCGCCTCTCATATCCTTGTCCTCATATCCTTAGCCTCTTAAATTTCGAGATTTAAACCAAGATAGACGTCTCTCAAAAATTACATTTGGCCAATGCTTTTCCTAGATATCATAAACCGGACAAATGATTAAAAAATCATCTCTTTAAAGTAAAAGGAGTATCACCTCCATCACACATCGCGTATCTAACACAAAGGAACAACTGTTCGTTTAGGGAATATCCATTGTATATCAGCTAATACTGAAAAAAAAATAATTTTTATTAACTTCTTCGCACTACTTTCCTTTGTAATAAACCCTGACCAAATTGCGTAATATTGTCATTCCTGTATTCATTGACCTCGTATACCATTAAAGTTTTTGGACGATAAAGTAAGTGGTTTCTTTCAAACTGGTCACCTCATTTGCTCGAAAACCTAAGAAGGCTTCTAAAATTCCGTCATTTTCAGCTGCAGTTGATAATTCAATAGTCCAGAGTCACTTGAGCCCCTAATGAAGACCTTGCTGGCCACATAACGTATAGTTTCAATTATTGTACAAGTTTTTCTTATTTTCTCACATTTTTCTTATTTTGGTGTCCGTATTTCTATGCTTTCGATTTTTTTCTAAATAAGAGCTTCAATATAATCATTATCCTTATATATTATATATATTTATCATATAATTATCGTAATATTAATATATATATATAATATACATATATATTATATAATATATATATTAGTTATTATGTATATATATATATATATAATTATTATCATATATTATATATAATATAATATATATACGATCATAATATAATAGTATATAATATATATATATATATAATATCATTAATATATACTTATATTATTTAATATATTATATATATAATATATATATATATACTATATATATATTATATATATATATATACTATAATATATATATATAATATATATTTAGTTTGTTTTCTGCTGAAAATTGCGCTTATTTCTGGAGCGGGCTGCAGCCCCTCGCCCCCCTGCTACGCCCACTGCAGGTAGACTAATTTCCCCCTCCGGGCGAGGTCTCGAAACCCCGCTTTGTTATTGGGTGAGCGGGGTTCCTCCGCCTCCCCTACGGTATGGAAAACGTCCCCCCCCCCTTCCCCCCCCGCCTCGAGCCCCCTACATTGCGTTGTAATTATCCTTTACAAATCAATATATATAAGACTATGTCCCCTGCCTCAAAAAGAAAAATAGCAATATTAATTTTATTTATTTATTTTAATTTATTTTTCATTTTCTCTATAAATTTACAAGATTCCAAAAATTCCTTTTCGCTGTAGTATTGTAGTTTTGTAGATAGTTTTTTTTTTTTTTTTTTTTTTTTTTTTCTTTTTTACATTTTTCCCACACCGAATGTACCAGAGATCCAACAATGTATTCTTTTCCCTCTATCTTTGTAGTTTCTGGATATGAGTATAGTTGTAAACCCAAAAGTGTAGTTTTACCAATTATACCATAATATATATATATATATATATATATATATAACTAAATTATATTATATATATATTTATATTATATATAATATATACTATATATATATATAATATATATATATACTATATATATAATAATACATTAATA
Source organism: Trachelipus rathkii (assembly GCA_015478945.1). Lineage (NCBI taxonomy): Eukaryota > Metazoa > Arthropoda > Malacostraca > Isopoda > Trachelipodidae > Trachelipus > Trachelipus rathkii. Next base: position 7,852 of record JABUQX010024715.1, on the reverse strand, counting down.
TATATATATTCTTCTCTTCTTCATCATCTACCTTTTCTCCCAAGACTTGCGTAAGTGCGATACATGAATCGGAAAAGAGAAGCAGTAGAAAAATATGACTAAAGTCGAAAAGAAAGCCCAGCCTTACGCCCCCTCTGATACCATTAATTAGTAAGAACTCGTTCTCACTCAAAATATCCACCTAGAGCTTCAACAGGACGCGACGCATTCCATCATATGAATAAAATCGTCCAAGTGTAGGTTCATCCGGCCAGGTGGCCACAACCATACTCCCCCCTCACAATAACCCGCCATTCACTCCTATTCATGCACCTTTCTCTCCTCGCCTCTGCCACCACATTTCTCTCCTGCTGAATCTTTACTGACTTATCAACTTTTTCTTCTTCTCAGCCGGTCGTTCCCACACAGATACTCACACTATAATCCACTTAACCAGCCTACGTTATCATTATCTTTCCACTCATGACCAAACAATCCTCAAGCATTATTTCTTTATCTCTCGTTTACCCCTTTCTTCACACCACACACTTCTCTATACGTTCATTCCTTATTTATCATCTTCTCACACTAGACACCCACTATGATTGTTCATCTACATTGAACTTTAGTCCGTTACATCTTATTCCAGACATAGTCTCACTACTATACAATTAACACAGTAACAACACTACCCTTGCAAACCTAGCCTCCAGACTCACCTTTTCACACCAACGATTATTTACACCATCCACCTTCCTGCCTTTCACAACTTTACTACCTACACTCTGCATCATCGTTCCCTTCTCATCACATATACCCTAATATTTAAACTCAGACTTGTCCAGCTGCTCACCATCTAACATAACTTCACACTGCACACCTCACTCACTCACAATCATAACCTTACTCGTATCTCATTTACATTTCAAACCCCTCTTTCTACACACCCTACAAATCTCTCTACCAATTCCCTTCAAACTCTCTTTCAGATTCGCCACAAGAACAAATCATTATTCATATAAAGGTTAGCGCGCACCTCACTCATTCTCCATTCTTCCACATTCTAAACACCTATCCTGCACCTCCACTCTAATTCTTTATAAACCCATTCCAAACAAATTGAATAACCAAGGAGAATAACACAACCCTGCTCACTTCCGCTATTAATACTAACCAATTCACCTTTCTGACACATTTATTCTTACACCCGCCTCACTATCCTCATACATACTTTATTCCATCAGAAGCCTTACCACAACACACTATATCATCTAACATCTGCCATAGAGCCTCCTTATTAATCCCTATCATACCCCTGTTGCAATCCATAAAACCTAAAAATTAGTCTTCTTCTCCCTCATTTTCTCAATCACTTGTTAATGTAAAATTGATACACACATTGCTCTACCACTCCTAAGCACCTGTTTCTCACCAATCAGTCTTCCAGTTACTCCAACGCACTCTTTCGACCAGAAATACCAGCATATATCTTCCCTACATTACTCAAAAAATTCCCTTATAAGTTCTACAGTTCCCCCTTATTCTCGCCTAAACCACTTTATAAGGCGGTACTATTACGCTCTCCTCCAATCCTTAAGCATACCCCATAAACGCATCTATTACACATTCCAATCATCAATCATATCTCTTCTCCGTTCTTATCATTTCACCAGTTAATTCATCTGAATACCTATATAATTTACATTCTTTACTTTCTCACTTCTCATTACTAATTATTCCTCCTCCAAGAATCTATTCCTTCTTCGCACATCAACCACACACATTCACTAATAACTCTTCATTATTTGCAGATTTTCGAAGTGCTTCTTCCACACTCCTACTCACATCCATTTCATCATCTACGAAAGCACCACCCTATTCATTATTCTAAGCAGTTCCCCTATTCTCATTCTCACTTCCGCTAGTTCCTTCCAGAGAGCTTTTATTCCTTGTAAGTCCCCATTATCTCTTTCCACTTTCATTTTACCTCTTTTGTTCTCTAAGTATGCACTTAGTATTTCTTTTTCCTCATATATACAAGGGCTCTTTCTTTTTGAGACTTCCATCATTTGCTATTTCATTTACATTCACCACGCTTCTTTTTTACTCTTAACTCTATAATCTATACTCTATATAATCTATAAGCTCTATAATCTATATCTATAATCTATACTCTTATTATCTATACTCTATTAATCTATACTCTTATATCTGAAACTCGTTCCTCTTATTCCACCAATCCACTGTTAACATTACTTACTTTCTACTTTCGCCCAGCAAATATCCTTTTGCATTGTACAATACTCCTTCATTTCTCCCAGACTTGTTAAGTTCACAACTGGTTACATTTCAACTGATTACTTACGAGCGCTGCTTATCACACTTTTCATTATCTTACCATTTCACTTAATTCTCACTCTAAATTTTACCCACTTCCTTTCGGATCACCTTCCTACTCCATTCAAGACCCCCTTACAGTTCCTTACATAGAACAACATAATGATCAAACATAAATCAACTTAAACCCTATCTATTTAACATCCACAAACCATACTCAACAATGCCTTCTTCCCAAATCAAAACTCGAATCATACTTTTCACTCGATCCCTCACTCTACCTTAGCACCAACTCAGTATACACTTACGGACATTCTCCTGTGTTTACAGTAAAAGTCTTCACTTATCACCACAATACCCACTCCTTCACAGAAATCAACATCCCTCCCCTACCCATTTTCTCATTTTCTCCGACACTCCAACAACCAACCCTGACTATCTCACCATCCTTTTATGCATACCATCCAACCACTTTAGGTCACCCACACATCAATCTGAAATGCTACTCACCACCTATCATAACATAAAACAGGATGTCCGTCAAATAGCCCAGCTTTCTTTAACATCGCACCAAACACAGCCTACATCACAACCACCGAGCCGCACATACCTTGATGATCAACCTTCGCCTGACGCGCCCTTGATGATAACCTTCGCAACCTGAATGGTATAAAAATAGTTCCATGTCACCACAAGTCACGCTCAGCAAAATCTGCAACTACTTCTACACCCTCTACAGTCCTTCAATTCAGCACATCCAATCACACCACACACTCATTACTTCACCGATATGAATTCATCTTGTTTCAGGTCCGAGACAAATATCAGATTTGCCCTTTCTATACATCCCATCATCCTCTTTTCCCTCACAATAATATTCTCTCGATTCAATACCATCACGCATTCAACATTAAATACATATTATTAGCCTATATAAAAGCATAGTACATATATAATTCTATATTAAAGCTAGCTTATATAATAAAAGCAACTGTAATAATACTATATATATATGAATTAAAAATCATATCATATAAAACAATAAATAATATATATAATATAATAATATAAATTAATATATGATAACAATTTTAACATTAGATCATAATTAACATTATTATAAATAGCTAAATAAAATACATTACAGAACTCGTTTACATGTCTTGATTGCAACTCAGAAATCGCCGTGCCTTTTGTCTATACAATGTATTATAACTCTCTGAGTCACGTGTTTTGCTATTAGTTGCATTCTACACTCAATGTTGTCACTCTAACTCTCTCCTGCTAGGACATTGTGAAACGTAAGAGTATTTTTACAAATTTTAACTTGACGAAAATGTCGCTGCGGCTGTTGCCCAGTTACATGGTAAAGTGCCAAGAAAGCAAAAGCGTTGCTAAACATCTGGTATTACTTTGATGCAATAATGTAAGTTGTACAATTGCAAATAATAAATCTCGCCAATCTCTTTTGACATGTTCTTGATCTAATGTTCTTTCTAAGATCACTCGAAAGTCTTTGAATTTCAGAAGGAAAATTTTCTGTGAGATCTTCTCTATAATCGTAGTAGACAAAACTCAGCTTTTTCTGCATATTCGTCATTTGTTGATGTTAAAAGAAATTCTGGTATCAGCGTTATAAAAGAGACTAGACACAATGAGTCATATCTTTCAATGCCTTTCTTTTACATCTGGACCTAATTTTCACATCGTCGGTTTAAACTACAGCAGTTTGAAAATAATACTCAAATGGATACTAATAACGTCATCACTGACATAAATCCTCACAAAATACGTTTAAATTCTACGACTTCTATTGATCGTGGAACAAATGCATCACGACACCATTGTTTGCGCCAGAGATAGCAGTTCCGCCACAGCTTTACACACTTAATTTCTTAATGTGAAAGGCTAGATTACTAGCTAACTTTATAAGTACGAGATAGTTAAGACTTTGAAAGAATACAAGACATACTGTTTCTACCAGAAAATATTCCGAAATCCAGTCTAAAGATGATTCTAGCTCATTAATTATGAAAAAACGACCTTGGAACACCAACATTCCACATATTTTCCAATAGAATATTGATAAATCCATTTACCTATGCTCTTCATACTTCGAGTTTCTGTAGAACTGCATTATCATGGAATCGGAACTGTCGATAAGAGACCATATTTAAACGAAGAGCTTTCAAAGAGCTCTCAACCTCGATGACCATCCTAGTAGACAAAAGTTTTTTTGCAGGGACACAGACAACGGGCACTCCAACCCATCTCCAATTTATACAGCTTTTGGCTGAAAAGACAAATAGAAATTCTCCGCATCTATCGGCCTGCCTATTACGCTGGAACTGAACCCGGCCGGACGGAAGGTTGAATGCACTGCGGTCTTTCGTAGGCTGTGTTTCGTCGCGTTTAGTTACTGCACTGCAAGTTAGACTATTGGGTGACATGATATGTGGTGTCTCGCTGTTAGGAATCTATGATGAATTTATAAGCGGCGGAGCGTTGCTCCTTCTATTGGTGACGTAGCCAAGATATATCTAAATAATTGTAACGCTTATTCTTGGATGTGCTTGCGGGCTGTATTTACAAGTGATGTGGGAATGAGAGTGGCTATGTCGTCTGCGTAATAACTCTCCGTTTGCGTGGATTGTTTGGTAGGGGTGGGCGATCTCGCTGTAATATGATTGAGAGAATGCGGAGAGAAGCGCGCCCCTGTGGTTACCGCCCGTTTTGTAGATTTAATGGTACCCAGTTGAGAGTGGTGTTATTTGGAGATTTCGCGTATCTATTGGTAGTGAAATGTTGAGAGCCACTATCTTATCATTGTTCCTTAGGGAGGATGACAAGTTTTTATCAAGAAAGATATCAGCGTCGATCGACGACAGCTGTCAAAAAAGCTTCTTTCGATTAAATGATCGGCGAATCACACTGGAAAAAATCCGATCTCGAGAAAATTACAAAGAAGTTTCCTTATAAGTCAAAGTTTATTCAGTAGCATATCTAAAGTTACTTTATTTCGCCACACGTACGAATACAAGATATATTAACTCTCATCGACCGATACTCTCATTATGTGTTTAAGGCCATTCCGCTTGAAGACTATTACTAGGGACAAATGTACAAACTTTATAAACCAGATTTATTCCGCTGAAAAGCATACTAGGAATTCCATCACACCTCGTTCTCACGATCCGCGCCAAATTTTAAACACACTTATTTGAGAGCGTGTGTTAAGCTATTGGGGCATACTCACACCCGACCAGTACTTACAACCCCGCCTCTAATGGAAAATGTGAGGTAGCCACCAAGATGATTAAATTAACAGATTAGAGACAAATGATTGCCGAACCTGCTATAAACAAGAATGGTTGGATGTACACAACACTCGTCTGATTCGCTCTCAGAATAGCCACCATCTCAGCGAGTGCACACTGCCCCATAAATCATTATGATGCCAAGATATATAATTCCTGGCATGTCTTTAAAATAACCTCCATCCCATACGACCAAATACATATTCGGACCATACATCGAGGAAAATACCTGAATGATGGATACGCCTTCAGCCCAAGAGAACAAAATCTCCGACAATCCAGAAACACGTATTTCTCCCAACGACCTGAAAGAGAAAATTCTATTAGAAAGACAACACAATAGAATGTCGAACGCTATCCAAGTCGACGGCCCCTATCGCGCCAGTTGTCCACACATTCACAACAGTAAATGCTCTATTAATAAGGACGATAATATAAAATAGCTGACAAAATTGAAAATGTAACAATCTTCTACCAACTAGTTCCCGCCCTCGCCGCCTCGAAAGAAAACGTCGTCTACGATTCTCCGACCCTACCATGAATGAAATAGAGGAGGGAAGTGGGGACAAAGTCAATATCTCCGTGAGAAAACTGAGCTCGAAGACGATAGTGGTAATTATACGTGTGCAAAATCAGTTTGTTAAAGTCGTTTTACCATTTGTATTTCATTTCCCTCATCAAAGATCCAGCTATATCAACTGTTCTCCTTCCACATTTCCGATACATTTTCATTTACAAAATCCAGTGAGCGAGTCGGATAGGAATTATGTGAAACAGAACCCAGCACGTCACTGTAGGTTCTGAGGACAATATCCTTTTTTCGCACCTCCGAGATCACCAAATATTCACTGAATTATCGGTAGAGTCTTGCTAAAGACCATATGTCATGCATGTCATAGAGTGTATCACCTGACGATGAACTTAAACGTCTCCACTGCTATACCTTATAAAAGCTGTGCGTAATCATATATTAACAAACGTATATTGTAACTTGCGTAAATATTTTGGCTTTCCCCCTCTGAGGATATGCCATCATAGAGCCGTGATTGTGGAAGGCCGACGCCGATATCAAGCTCGGATTATTATGTAGGACTCGCGCAGAGGATCTACTAGATAGGTCGTGCCTAAAAATATATAAGTTATAATTACGAGTGTTTGAAGTAATTTATGACGATTTATTGTTGCTGACTGAAACAAAAATCATCCCAATTGAAGCATATCTTGACATACTAACGCTCTCCCAAACCCAACATTCGCATATAAGCCCACTATCACAAATACACTCCTTAATCCACCGAATCTTATTTTGTCATTCATTATCATACATGGACCAGACTAAACGAGAGTTAGTCTCTCTCTCTCCTACTCACTCAAACTCCTTTTACTATATTATCTTAATATAATATATATACTTATACATATATATTATAATATATATAATTATAATATAATATATTAGTATATATCATATATAAAAATATTCATGTTGATCATTAGTAGAAAAAAATACATCAATATTTCAGTTTAAATTTTTTTTTTTTTTATTTGAAAAGCAAAATAAAATATCACTTTCAACATCTATTCTTACACCGACGCGTTCACTATCGTCGCACCACCTATCACAGCTATAATCCCTATATCCTAATCACACGTTAACGTGACCCACTCCATCAAACTAAATTACATTTATTACTTCGACATATTTTCATCACTTTGTTTCAATGTAAACATTGATTCCACCATCCTCTACACTTCTAATGCACCTTGTATTCGTTCACCCACCTATCCCTCGACGTACCTTCTACAACCAAAATACCAGGCACTATTTCCTTCTTGACCAAACTGATTAACTATTCCCCTATGTTTCAACATGTTATCAAGCGTCGCTACTTTTGTGTGTTCTACCATCCCCTCGAACTTTCCCCCAATATCGCTTTAAACATAACTTACGAATCATTTCATACAAAATCGCATCATTCTTATCATCCCGTTCCCATTAATCAAATATCCTGCAATTACCTCTAACTTCTCCTCTACTAATTACCTACCTCTCCAAAGACTCTTTTCTTCCTGTCCATCATACCACCAATTCATTTCACCTTTCTTCTGTATGCAGGTTTTTCGAACAGTTTCCCCCATTACCTCTACATCCCATTATAACATAAATAAAAAAGCACATCTCTAACAACAGGGAATTAAAAGTCGACCACCTCTCTTCG
>JABUQX010024714.1:17500-32281 GCA_015478945.1 Trachelipus rathkii | reverse complement strand
TGTGTCGTCGTTGTTGCGTTAGTATGTAATCTGCAATTCTGCATGAGTTATGAGCTGTTACAGAGCAGTAAAACTGTTTACTCTGTTCCTGTAGTCCTGGTTATCCCATTATGGATTATGCTTGTTTAGGCTACGGTTATGCTTAAATATTTTGTTTAATATTACTATGTTAATGATAAATTAACATTTGATGTGATATAGAGATATGTTTGAAAAAGCATGAATGGAATGTGTCACTTTTTTGTGAGTCTTGCGTTAGTTACTTTAACTGTGTTAACTAGGTCTACTTTGTTAATGTTAGTCTGGTTTATTCTTATCTACAGATGTTTCAAGTTGTCGAGTGTAATTGTGATATTCTTAGTTCATGTTACATCATGTTTAGCTTTATTAATAAGAAAACTTTGTTACGTAGCATACTTTCACCGGTCTATATGATAAAAACACAAGGTTATAGTAAATTTCGGTTAAGTTTTGAGGAATTAGGTTAGTTAAAATTAACATGTGTGGTGTAGGTAGAGATAATGCTTGACCAAGATGTGAACATAAGATACGTTTTTTGATGCTATGTAGTTACGTTTCACTGCTGTTAGTGTGAAACTTTGTTAATGTTGCCGTTTATTCTGTTGTAAGATGAGTTAAGGTTGTCGATTGACAATTATTTTCTAGTTCAGAGTGATGCTAAGTAAAGCTTTATTAATGTGAAAACTTGTTACGTCAGCATATATTGTATGATCTTTGTATAAAGAACTTTGATTTTTATGTATATGTTTTAAAGAACTACTCAAAATGGGACCTTAATCAATAGATCAATAGATCATGATGGTCAGGAGGGTGACAGAAGTAAATCATGTGAAGATGGTGGCTGATTTAAAAGAAAAACTGCATTTGGTATGATAAAAAACGTAAATTTGTAAAGTTATAATACAGATAGAAAGTGTAAGAAATTCTTATTTATTTATTTATTTATTGATTTATTTTTTCTTCAAGATGGTTCTGAAACCATTATTTTCGAAATCTATAGACCAAATAACATATATAAAGACATCAACACATTGTTTGTTATACGAATGTTTAATTAACTCGACACCGCACCGGCTCCAGCACCGGTGCCGGAAGCCAACTCTGAATCCTTCTCAAGCCTCATTCTTCATTCTTCTTCCTTCCTCCTTTCCCTCCTCCTCTTCCTTTTTCTTCTTTCCTCCTCTGTTTTTCCATTCCTATTTCTTCTCTTTTTTATTTTCTATTTTTTTTCAACTGGGGACCCACTTCCGGTGGGGTCCATGGACTCCGAAACCGAATCCAAACTTCCGACTCCGGTCTCCGAATCCGACTCAAACTCCGTCTCTCGGACTCCGTCTCCGACTCCGTCTCCTCACATCGCTTCTCGGACAGTTTCAGTCTTCGCTACGAATCATTTAAATTTTGTAAGTGGGGCTACGTCCCCCTTTACGGGGACGCAGAGGGACGTCAAATTCCTCGTCTTCCGATGAGATTGCGTTCATTCAATATAAACTCACATCCAAAATATTCACATCCGATACGTTAGCCTAACTGGGGATTTTCAGGACGAATTGACCTTGGAAGCTATAGGGGGCAACCACCCCTTAGAGGACCTACGGTCACCCAAAACTCGCGTGGATCAAGTTTTCACCTTCAGTAGCTCACATCCAAACTTTAAAACGATACGATAACCCTAACCCATCTAGATATATATATGAGTCGGAGTTTGAACCGGATGCGAAGAAGCAACCTCGGCGGAAAAGGAGTCGGAGTGGGTAAAAAAAACGTTCCCTTACAGGGATCGTTTTCGATTCAGATTCGAATATGTCGAAATCGAATCTTCGAACGTAATAATAATAATAGATATGGTATGTGTATTGCGCACGCGCGCCACATATTATTCTACCGGACCTTCGCGTACAGAAGTGCGGTGATATGCGGACCGGAACACGCGGAAAGCGAAGCCCGGAGTTCGGAAATCGCGGCCGGAACCGGATAAGCGGAAGCTTGCTTGCTGCTGCGACTGTAGATAGACTAGGAGGGTCTGATATACCCACAGACACAAACCCAGAGCACACCAACAACACACAACAACCAACCAACACAAAACACGCTCCTCATAAAAAGCGAGCGCCGACCACACTTGAATCGGATTTCGAACGCAATAGCATGACGAGGACACACAAGACACAACGAACAGGCACCACAAACAACCAAGGAGGACGAACAACCCAGCTGAACACGACGCGCAAGCACACTCAACACACAACCAGTAACACAAGAACGAGCGAGCATCAACTCAGTCACACAAACACAACACCAAAACACACTCAGCACAACACAGATAGAATTCTACCTAGCGGACACCACTTCGTTCAGACTCACTCACCTCAATAAATTAACGTAGACTGCGTGTAGTGGTAGCAAACGCACGGCGCGCATCTCGCGCTGCGGCTGATCGTTTCAACTCCAATTAGAGCTCAACGCCAGAGTTGACGTATCACTCACTCGATACTAACCCCACAGAACAGACCTACCTGCCGATCCTAAGACCCAGAACCACCAATCACACCAAAACAACAACCCACTCACCCAACGAAAAGGACCACACAGAAAAACAAACAACAAATCCCCACCAACAACAACCACGCCAAACCACACAAAAGTAGAGACCAAACAAGTCACCAACCACACAACCCCGCGACCACCCAAACACACTTACAAACTCACACAAACAAGTGTCACCATCCATAAACCCCAAAACTAACGAGGCCTGGTGGACAAACCCCCCAAAACCAACAACCCAATTAATACCAACAAAAATCCAACCCACCCAACATCACAGCAATATCAACAAAAACAACAACAAAGAAAACTTAGAAACCACATTAAAACCCGAAACAAATATATTAACAGCCCACATCCTACCCCCAAACCAATCAAACTATACAACACCACCACACCCCACACATACCACCACACATAAAACAACTACACACACACACAACACCCCAACCACCCCTACAAAACTACACACCCACTAAAACTCTAAAACTACACACACAAATCCAAAGAAGAGACATAACCAAGATACACACATAAAACCACAAACAAAAGAGCAAACACACAAACCTCTTCATAATATACAACCTTATATCGAAAAGGACCACTGGTTTCGGCCTCGCACAAAAAGTAAAGCCACCCCCAACACCCATCACACAAACCATAACTATACATACATACAATCCAATACACAAATAAACTTCAACTCACACCCCGGTAATCAACAATTTGTTTCCATACTAGTCAGTATACTCAATATATATATATCATATATATAATATATAATACATATATAATACATATTATAATTATATATATTATTATACTTCTAATATATAGGATATATATACTTTTAACATATAAATATAAATATAAATAAATATAAATATATACCTATCATAATATAATATATATATATATACTATTATATATTAAATAATACTAAATATATTAATATATAAATAATATACTATATATATATACCTACCACAACCATAAATCATATATATATATAGAGTAATCCAACATGAATTAACTATATAAACTATATTATAATATATACACACATATATATATATATATTTATTTATAATATACATATACAATATATATATATGTATATTATATATATATATTTATAAATATATAAGTATATAATACCTACTATACTAAATATATCATATACTATATGATTTATATATATATATATTATATTTAGAATATATATATATATATATATCATATATATATATATACATATTATTAATATATATATACTAAAATATCATAAATAATATACAAATATATACACTAACATCAACGCCTCCACCAACACTCCTTATAGCAATACACAGTAACTCACTACATCATATCACAACATAATATATATCATATAACCATACTATCATATAAATATAAAATATATTATATACTAATATACGTATATATATATATATAGTATATATATGATATATCATATACCCAACAATCTACAAAAAATACATAACTATATAAACATATATATATTATATAATAATATAAATATATATATATATATAATTAATATTACTATATTATAATATATATATATATATATATATATATATTACCCTAACTATCAAATTAAGTAGATATATATATATATATACTATAGTATATTGGGTGCTTTTGACCGGAGGACCAGCACTTTGTCGGCATATGAAAGGAATAGAGATACCATATGCTATTACCAACAACATTGCATGGATAAATTGTATAATATGGTGGAGGAAGGAACGAACCACCAACTTCCAGCCGTATTTCACACGTCAGTCTGGACTAGATGTACTCATAAATGGGCTGGTCACCCCCCGAGGGTGGACGCCGCCGCGGTGCCTCCGTTGTGGCCCGAGACGCCGCAGTGAGTTGATGACCGGTGGCTCGAGCGTTAGCGGACCTCGAGATGTGCTGGAGCGAGATCAGGGGAACGACTCAAGCTTACGTTCACGCGCGCCCCGCATAGAACGGCGCGCGCGTGCACACCACACACCCAACACACTTATTATTATAATATTATGGTCGAGAAGTGATTTCCGCAGGAAACACTTCTGAGTATGTTTTAATAGCCCTTCTTACGATATTCCCTTCGTCCCTTCAGCGTCTCCTCTTTCCGCTCAGCGTCTTAAGCATTGCGTTCGAATCCGTTCCAAAGTCTTCCTTTAGGAGACTTTTTGTGTCTGTCTGTGTTCACCCCCTAGTACTTCTACAGATCGCAGCAGCAGCACGCCTCCGACCTTCGGTCATTCCACGGCCGCAGATTTGCCGACTCCGGGCTATGCGGCTCCGGTTTCGGGTCCGCAGCTTCAACCGCACCGGACGCTAGGAGTCGCGAGATAATATGTGCGCGCCGTGCAGCAAAGTACACCGGACTTAACTGAATACTTATTCATTCAATATATCACCGTCGGAAGATTCGATTTCCGGACAGGACAGAAATCAGAATCTGAGTCGCAAAAACATCCCTTAAGGTGAAAACGTTTTTTATACCCACTCAGAACTTAGCTTTCCCGCCGAGGTTGCTTCTTCGCATCGGTTCAGAGTTCGATATAAAATACATCCTACAGGAGTATCAGAGCTAAGACAAATGATTCTGCTACTTCAAAAACTTGATTATATGTATCTATGAAAGGTTGATAAACTTGAATCCACGCGAGTATTTGGCTGACCGAACTGGTCACCTCTAAGCGGGTCTGATTTCGCCCATTCAAGGCTTCAAGGTCAATTCGTCCTGAAAAACAACCAAAAGTTACGGCCCCCTCTAACACGATAATCAAGAGCAGTGGACAATTTCGGACATAGTGAGTAATACTCTCATGACTTACGCAATCTCATCGGAGGACGGAGATCTACGTCCTCTGCGTCCCCCCGTAAGGTGGGACGCTAGGCCCACTAAAAAATTAAACATGATATCGACCCATAGAAAAGACTGAAACTCAGAGACGTCTATAAGGAAAGTGGCAGGACGAACGGACAGTCAGCGACAGACGAAACGGAACGTCCAGGAAGAACGGAGTTTGAGTCGGCATTCGCAGAGACGGAGTTCGGACAGTTCGGATTCGGTTTTCGGAGAATGAGCTCCATGGACCCACCCGGAAGTGGGTCCCAGTTGAAAAAACAACCAAGAAAAAAAAAAAAAGAAGAAAGGAACATGCATTGGAAGGAATGCAAAACAGAGGAGGAAAGAAGAACGAAAGGAGAATGAGGAGGGATAAGAGACGGCAACGTAAGAAAGAATGAAAGAGAACTGAGGCATCAAAGAAAAGGATTCATTTACAACAGCAAAGCATATCGGCCCTTCACGGCAAACGGTGTAGGAAGCGCGCGAGTCAGCACGGCTGTACGACGTATAATTAAACACAATTCGGCCACCCACCCAAACCAAGAACCATCAACAAAACCACACAATCACTAGTAAAAACACCACACAATGATCTGATAAGTCAATAATAATATTAATCATACTATTAATCATTAAAATAAATCAAAATAATGTTTCAGAAACCATCAAGCAAAAAATAAAAAACCCAATAAATAATAAATTAACATAAAATTTCTTACACTTTTTATGTTATAACTTACAAAATTAACGTTTTTTACATACCCTAAAGCAGTTAAATCAACTAATCAAGCCACACATCAAAACCCCCTTCCCACGCCCACCGCCCTGACCATCATATGATCTACTTATGAATACTGATTAAGTTAACGGTCACATTAGAGTAGTATTTTGGATAAACATAGCATAGAATCAAGTTTCTTTATACAAAGATCAATCAATATGTTGACTAACAATGTTTTCACATTAATAGAAGCTTACTAGGATCATCTGAACTAAGAAAATAATGTCAACGACAAACCTAACATCTTAAACAGCAATAAACGGTCAACATTAACAAAGTTTCGACCTTAAACAGCAGTAAAGTAACTACATAGCATCCAAAACGTATCTTATTCACACTTGGTCAAGCATTCTCTAACATAACAATGTTTTAGATTTACAACTAACATTGGTAATATTTAAACTAGAAATTTACTAAAAAACCTTGTGTAATTATCATTAGACCTCGTGAAGTATGCGCAACGTAACAAAGTTCCTATTAATAAAGCTTAACTGATGTTAACATGAACTAAGAATCAGAATACTAACCAACGACAAAACTAACCATCTTAGATAAGAATTAAACAGCTAAGAACAATTAACAAAGAAGCACTGTAACAACAGTAAAAGTAACTAACAAGGACGCACAAAAACCACCATTCCATTCAATTGCTTTACTCAAATATATCCAACTAGGGACAATGATTAATTTACGCATTTAACATAGTAATAATTAACAAAAGATATTTAGCATACCCTACTTATTGTACCATCAAAATACCTAATGGGTAAAGACAAACAGAGTAAAGTTTTACCCTCTGTAAAGCTAAAACTATGAACATTACATACTTTAACGCAACACACACACACACACACCAACCACACCACCACACACAACACACACACACCACAGACACACACACACACAACACACACAACACACACACACAACAACAAACCAGATGAATAAACAGCCATCATTATAAATGTAGTCAATAAATCGAACATACGAGGAAGGTAAAACAAGTTTTCGTATTTTATAACATATAATTTTCATTGAAAAAGGCTGCTGGGATGATACATTACAAAACATATAAATACATAACAAAATAGAAGTTTATTTTAAATATATATTCATTTTTTGATCAACGAACATAGGATTCAAGTTGGGTCGTTTCGTAGATATCTCGCTAAAGATTCAATACCTTATTAAGAGGGTAAAGTTATAAATGTCTTCAGCACACTAAAACCATTTTTCTGCATAGTCATCAAACAGCACTCATTCTCTCATACACGAGAGAGGGAAGTAAACTCATCCAAGCTGATAGTTATTAAAGCATTTCTGTATACCCGCATTATTTGGGAAACCACATGTTTCGGTGTAAAATATCGTAGATTACACCGTGAGCCACATATGTATTAAGTCATCGAGTATGTTCAACATCGTTTAAGATGCGTTGTTAATTCGTTTTTTACTTATTAAGCAACGCTGTAAATTTTTCAGCGTGTTTTCGAACTGTGAAACCCTATACATGTGCGAATAGAAGGTCAACATTCGACGGGTTTCCATATTGGCGTACCTCAGGTTTTAATATTGTCACCGGACGAGACCACAAACGTCTATTCTTATTAGAACACTTATGTTGTCTTCCAAGTAGATATTTCACTAAGCGTTAATCTTTCGGATAACAAACACTTATCCTCATCCCATGTAGCAGCGATTGTGATAATCTTGATGAACCCATCGGCACTAAACGAATAAAGTCTATCTTTTGACCCGTTTGGCAAAATACAAGACAACGTTAACGACTGCCATTTGGTTTAGGCTTAAATATAAATGACACAATCATTGGGAATAACGAAGTTCCTTGTGAAGATATCAACAACAGGAGTGTAAAGATGCGGGGAGATGTCATTCGTACTCAGTACAGCGAAAAATGCCTTACTGACGGAAATCGTATGCGTAAACAACCGTTATAGGTAATGACATTCTTTCTTTCAGCCAATCTGAAGAAAGTAAAACAAAAATACAACGCACAAACGAACCATATCAGTATCAAACAAGGGTATATATTCTCGCTAGACAAACAACCAACAACAACAACAACAACACAAACACAACAACAACAACAAACACAACAACAACACCACAATAAACATAGTACAAAAAATTTAAGTTCTTTATACGACCAACAACGAATATATGCTACGGTAAACATTGTTTTCACGTTAATAAAGCTATACATAGCTTTACCAGAACTAAGAATATGATTGTACAATAACAAATCTAACACACCTTACACACGAAATAAACAATAACATTAACAAAGGCTCCATACTTAACAACAGTAACAGATACCTAGCCCAGCGTACAAGACGTGAAACCTATTCACACTTTTCAAGCACATCTCTAACATAGTTTTAATTTTATACATTAACACTCATGATTTAACGATAGCATTTCGAGTTCCATTTCGGATAAACATAGCACAAAACACTGAACGTACCTAATAAGTTCTTTATACACTAAACAGCGAATATAGGTTAAACATTACAATGTTTCCACAATAATAAAGCTAACATAACACCATCATCCGAATCAAGAAAAACTAACTGATACAACACACGGACAACCTAATAACACCACACTTACGCTCAAAAAACATTACCACCATTACACCAACGCTATCACACAAAACACATAACACCTGTAAATAACTAGCATGCATTACAAAAAACGTAAACCCTAATTCATATTTTTAATTTCTATATATTACTTCTAGTGTTTCACGGACACCAAGTTTTAGACTTCAATAAAGCTAACATGACTTACATAAACCTGAACTAAGAATATAATGTACAATTTGGCAAGCTGACATACCATCAACGCAATGCCAAAATAGATCAGCATAACATCCTGGACCAATTTTCCCTACTTAATTCAAAGGCAACCGTAAAGTACGACTTCAACAATAATAAATATATGACTTCCCACTTTGCGAGATATTAGCAGCAGAAATAAAGGCGTATTAGTCTAACAAAATCCCTTAAACAATGACCAATCTATCGAAGATGCACCATCTTGAACTATGAATTGACACTATCTTCATCAAGTGTCACTCGTTTTAGAGTATAACATCATTTGACCTATCAGAATTCAAAACGGTCGAGACAATTATCAAAAGATCATAGGGCAACACCCTAAAACATTGCCTGCAAACAAAAACAACCTCTCAAAGACTTACGTTTCCAATACCCAACATACATCGTCAGATACCTAAAACACCAGATACAAAACCTACTACCTTACCAAAAACTCAAATCATTTCATGCTCACAAATCAGTGCCTACACATTTACTAGCGTATGAAAATCCGCTAAAACATCCTGAAAAATATTCCCTACTTATCAAAGCAAAAGTAGCTAACAGGTCATACAATACTCGATCCTAGTTACACTATCTTGCCCAAAGCCATATTCCAGGCCAACAAGCCTAAAACGACTCATTATTCTCTAACAAAACAGAAATTCCTTAAAAAGTGCCAATCTGATCAAAGAACATGATCCTTGAAACAACTACCATGGACACTCTGACACCTACAGTAAAATTTCATCAAAGCTGTCACTCGTTTCGAGCATATAACCTCATTTGAACGCTATGATAATAAACGACTTAGCAATATATTCTCGGACAAACCTAACATAACTCAACAAAACTTACCCTATTCTCTCGTTTCTAACATATCATCGTCAGTTAAACACAGTAATATATTACAAAAACTCATCATTTCTCAACAAATATCATAGTGTGACACTTTCACACAGTACATAGTGAATACTTTAATAAACGTACACCTAACTTACGAAATAAACAGCTTTCACGTAACCAAGAGTATAAAAGCAACACATCACATCCGGAGAAAAACCCCAATGGGATGCACCCATTGACAAGAGGTGTGAATCCACTGAGAAGTGGGATCCACCCCGAAGGGCTGATAACGGTTTTACCCTCCGACAAGGACAGAGGTTAAAGGTCTCAAACCCATCGCACGGGGCAATAGACCTAAAACCCGCCATATAAACCCCCTCCTCGGGGATCACGATCCCACTCTCAGGATTCACACCCTTCAATGGGGGCATCCCATTGGTTTTCTCTTGGGACCGACTGGATGTGTTGCTTTAGACTACCTCTTGGTTAAAGAAAGCTGTTTATTCGTAAGTTGGTCGTTAGTGTTAAAATCTCCTACCATATCGACATGTAGTGAGCACCCCATTATAACTTATAGGAGCAAAACAAAGATGACAAGCTATCTCCCTCGTCACCAACTCATCTACACACATGATGGTATAACCAAACCTGAAGCAAACACGCATGATCACTGTTAGAACCGTAACGAACGCGCATATGTGAAGACTTATAATGCTGAGTAATGTATAAGGTTTGTCCGAAGAATTTTGCTAATGTCTACGCTTATTCATAGCTCAAATGATGTTATAGCTCGAAACGAGTGAGACTTTGATGAAGATAGTGTCAGCATTCATAGTTCAAGATGCATTTGTTATCTTAGATAAGAACAACCAAAATGGACACTTTATTTAAGGGAATGTGTTAGATAATACGGTTCTTTACTGTTGCTGAAATGCTGAAAAAGTGGGGAACAATTCGAGTATAAAATTTCCTGTTTTAATTTTTGTTGTTGTTTTTTTTATGTTTGTTTCATTAACATTTTAGTGTATGTTTTAAACTTTACCTCTATTACGTGTTGGAATTTATTGTAAAAGATTGGGAATTAATGTGAGACGAAAAATAAGAGGAAGAATGTTTGAGGTAATGGAGTTTCGTGATTTTTATTCATGACAAATTTTTGTTCCTGGAAATGTTGCCGTGGGTGTTCTCGCAGAAGTCACAATTCATTCTTGAGATTCTCGAAGAAGGCAAAACGATTCCTGTAAATGGCCTCCTACGCCTTCCTCTCATCGAGTTCAATTTCCCAACAACATTTTCATACGAACATTTTCTTATTTATATTAATACATGATTGGTAAATAGTTGCTTCGTTTATTTTATTTCTTTTCGATAATAAAGGAAAATTAGTAATAAGCAAAGACAACTAAATTAAGTGGTCTAACCTTTCAATGAAGGTATTGTGTTAATTACTGTAATTCGAAGTACTCAAACCTGGAAATTACTGTTTTATCACACAAAATTTCAAAATTCCACAGCTCTTCAAACTTTATAAATAAGATTATATACTTAGCTTTAATTGAAAAAGAAGGAAAGTTTGATTCTAAATGCTCAAACGTCGAAAGTGCCTATTTTAAATATGTCGAAAGCTATATTATATTAATTTTAATATTAAATATATATATATATATATATATAATATATTAATATATATATATATATATTATATATAATATATATTTATAATAATATATAATAATAATTAATTAATATTAGAAGCTCTTAATTAAATGGAAAAGGTGTTCACATTGTAGCGAGAGAGAGTAGAGAGAGTAGAGTAGCCGGTGTTAAAATAAGTTTAGTAATTAACTAGTATTAACAAGCCCCGATTATTAATATATTACTAATTAAACCATTTAGATATATATATATATATTAAATATTAATCTCATAACAATATATATTCAATATTATATAATAATACTCATGTAATTAATATTAATACTATATAATATATATATCATATATATATATATTATAATATAATAATATAGTATATTAATATATAATAATAATATATATATTATAGTAGAGATTTTACTTTAAAAGTTATAACTTTAATTATCAGCCACTAATGGAACGATAGAGCTCGTGATATCTAAAAAAATTTATAATTTTATCTCATGGTAGCCTCTATGACACAACATAAATATAGACGTTTTATGGTAGATCAATATTGAAACAACAGAACAAAAAAATTAAAAACAATATCAAAACTACAATACTACAGCGAAAAAGGAATACATTTTTGAGATCCTGGTAAACCCGTGAGTGGTGGTGAGAAATGTAAAAAAAAAAAAATATCTGTTTATATATAGTATAATATATATAAGTAGATAAGCCTATTTAAGATTTTATATACGTTTATCTACGATAAAATTAAATAGGACTTTCTAGTAATAGTTTTTGTTTTATTTGAGTATTTTATTTTAATTAAAGAATACCCCAAAGGAGTATTATACTGCGAGCACCCAGATTGTGCAAGGAGTTCGGGAGTCTCTCGGCCTCTATCCGTGGTAATCTAACGGGAGTTAGGAACTATTTCCACCCCCTCCTGGGAAGGGTCTCTCAGGAACCCACCGCCTACTTATGGTATTATATGGTGTCGCAGGGTGAGGGGTTCCTCCGCACCTCCACCTACGAGGTTATCGGATAAAAACGTTCATCTCACTCTGATTGTTCCCCAGTCGGCTTCGTAGCACCCTAACCATAGCTGTTAATACCTTTACAATAATCATATATATAATAATTTTACGCCCTAGAAAAACAGGTAACATAAAAAAAAAATTCATTTCGACCTCTAAGAAATCTATTTAATTGAGTATCAATAGATCTATCATTGTAGATAATTTTTTATTGATCGAGCTCCGTTCACGTGTGGGGCACGTTAAGTTAAACTTTAGTCAGCATTATATATACTTAAGTATATATATATATAATATATATAATATATATATATTAATATATATGTATATAATTATATAATATATTATAATTTAATATTATATTAATATATATATATATTATATATATATATTTAAATATTATATATGATAATTAATATGGGCGTTATAAATACAGGGGGTAGGGGGTCAATGAGGAATGAAGGGGAGCACTATGCACTCACCTTAAATCTTGAGAGCACAAATAAAAAATTGAGAACCTTATTATTGCTTGCCAGACGAGGTATTCTTAAGGTAGTATTTATAGTAGAAAATATACTATGAAAAAGATACATCAATTAGATAGATGATATAAGAAAGTAGTAATTACGATATTATTACTTATGAGCGTTATAAAATAAATCACATTATAAAGATATTAATAGATGAAATAGCTAATGATTCAGTTTATAAAACTCTAAAGTGAAAGTCTATATGAATAGCGACACATAGAGACATGTTCATATAAATTAACTGAACTTTATTTCTTCTCTCAATCATCAAATTTAGTGAGAGATGAGAAGGTAAATATAATATCTTAGCATCAATTTATAATAATTTATTGATAATTATAATATATTATATAACATAATATTTATTATATTAACTTATTATTATATATATATTATTATTATTATTATTAATTATTATTATTATTTAATATATATATTATATATAATTATTAATATTAAATTATTATATTATTATCTATATTTAATTTATTATTATATATTTAATTATTATTAATTATTATTATTTATTATTTATATTATTATTTAATTAATATTATTTTGATAATTAATATATGTAATATATATATATTACTTATTATTATATTATTATTATTATTATTATTTATTATATTTATTTTATTATTATTATTAATTATTATTATTTATGAAGTAGAAGTAGTTAGTTAGTAGTAGTTCAGTATTATAGTAGTAGTTGTATATATATAAGTAGTAGTAGTAGTATACTTAGTTAATAGTAGTAGTAGTAGTATAGTAGTTAGTAGAAGTAAGTAGTAATATATGTAAAGTAGTATGTTTGTAGTGGTATAATGTTATTTTATTATCTAATATTTATTTATATATGCATATATATATAATATATATATATATATATAGTATATATTATATATATAATATAATATATATTATATATATATATATATATATATAACTATATATATATATATATATGATATATATATATATAATATATAATTAGATTAGAACTAATAAAAATAATTCGCAAATTCAACGAATCAATCTTCAGAGTCACAGTGAAAAAGGATATCGGTTCGATCTATTAACTACCATATAAAGCGATACTATAAAAAAGGATTTATAAAATAAAGCGGAGAAAAATTTAGGAACACTATGTTGTAATGTGATGATTGTAGAGTGTGTAGGTGTGTGTGATTATGCGTGTAGTGGGTTGTGTGTGAGAAGAGAGAGTAGTAGAGAGTAGAGTAAGATAGAGAGTGGCAGAGAAAGAAGAGCGCTAGACTGCCTATTTTTCCCTTATCCTTCTACCACATATACACAGGGATTTCAGCAAATTTTTTGTCATATTTCATTTCTTTATTATTGTATACTCTGACTATTTTAGGGATTAGAGCACAAATAGAAGAAACTTACTATGTATGACATATTTTAGATATAAGAATAGTAATATAATTTAACTATATATGTTAACGCAGGAAAACCAAGCGAAAATGTCATATTCTACTTAAGAAATTTCAGAGCTCCAACATATTAATTTGTTACCATGTGATTACATATCCAACAATATGAGAATAACCAAAAATCTATCAACTCTCTACTACGATATTCTATCGGCAGTAAAATATTATTTAGAGATACTAGAGATTTATTATTATATAAGAAAAGA
>JABUQX010024714.1:5000-7500 GCA_015478945.1 Trachelipus rathkii | reverse complement strand
ATTATTGTTGTTATTGTGGGTGTATTTGGTGAGCGGGGTGGTGGCCTTAGGTGTTGGGAAGTGCCTAGGGTGGGGAGTCCCACAAAGCGTGCAGCCTGAGTGAGTATATATATAGAAGAAGGGAAAAGATGGGGAGGAGAGAGGTAATTAGGGTGGGATGTATGAACGTGAGAGGGGTAAACGAGGATTTGAAGAGGGAGGAAGTGGGGTTAATGTTTGAAGAAAAAAGGTTGGATGTGCTAGGGTTAACTGAAACTAAGTTGAAGGGAAAGAGGGAGATGGACTTTGGAAAATACAAGGGTATGATATCAGGGGTGAACGAGAGAGTGAGGGCGAGGGAAGGGGTGGGAATAGTTATGAGGAAAGAGGTGTGGGATAAGGTAAGTGTGTGCAACCAGGTGAGTTCGAGGATAATGTGGGTAAAAGTGAAATTCGGGGGGGAAATGTGGGTTTTTATATGCGCATATGCACCAGTGAATGGAGCGAGGGAGGAGGAGAGAGAAAGATTTTGGAGTGAGTTGAATGAGTGTTGGGAAAGTTTTGGGGTAAATGATAAAATTTGTCTATTGGGAGATTTGAATGCAGGAGTGGGAAGGGAGGGGGTGGGAAGAATAATAGGACCTTTTGGGGAGGGGGGAGAGGAATGTTAATGGAGAAAGTCTGTTAGAGTTGTGTGTTGAAAGAAGAATGATAGTGGGGAATACTTGGTTCAAAAAAAGTGAAAATCATAAGTATACATGGAAGAGTGAGATAACGGGGGGGAGGGCGGTACTGGATTATGTGTGTGTAAATGGGAAGGATAGAGGCAGATTACTAGATGTAAATGTATTTAGAGGGGCGGGGAGGGGGATATCGGATCACTATTTGGTGGTTGCTAGGATAAGGGTGGGAGGAGAGGTGATGGTTAGGGAAAGGGGAGAAAAGAGGAGAGTAGAAGTGATAAAGGTGGAAAAATTGGAGGAGACAGTGTGTAAGAGGGAGTTTAGGAGGGGTATGGAGGATAGGTGGAGAGACGTGAGAGGGACGGGAATTGGGGAGGTGGAGGGGGAGTGGATGAGATTTAAAGAGGCAGTATGTGAAGAGGCTAGAAGGGTATGTGGAGTAAAAAGGGTGGGTGCAAGCAGAAGGAAAGGGAGTGAATGGTGGAGTGAGGAGGTGAAGGAGGTGGTGAAAAGGAAAAAGGAGGCTTATGTGAAATGGTTGGGAAGTAGGAGAGGGGAAAGCTGGGAGGAATATAGAAGGGTTAGAGTGGAAGCAAAGAGGGCGGTGGAGAGGACGAAGAGAAGAGCAAAAGATGAATGGTGTAGAAAAGTGACGGAAAATTTTGAATCGGGAAGCAAGATGTTCTGGAAAGAAGTAAATAAAAAAAGGAAGAAGAAGGAGGGGTTGGGGGAGAGGATTAAGGGAGGAGATGGGGAGTGGATAGGAGGAGAGGATAGGGTGAGGAAGAGGTGGGGGGAGTATTTTAGTGGATTATTGAATGAAGTGGGTGGGGGAGGGGAGGAAGATTTGCAAGAGGTGAGGATGGGGAGTGAATTGGGGAGGGAGGGGGAGGATGAAATACAAATGGAGGAAATTATTAGGGCCTTGAATAAAGGAAAAAAAGGGAAGTCCGCAGGTCTGGATGGTGTGAGAATGGAAATGTTGCAGAAGGGAGGTATAGGGGTGGAGGAATGGCTGTATAGGTTATATAATTTATGTTGGAGGAGGGGAGAGGTTCCACAGGATTGGGAGGATGGTTGTTTGGTTCCTCTGTATAAGGGGAAAGGGGATAGGATGGAATGTGGGAATTATAGAGGTATATGTCTTTTAAGTGTGGTAGGGAAAGTGTATGGGAGAATACTGATTGAGAGAGTGAGAGGTTTAACGGAGGGGAGAATGGGGGAAGAACAAGGAGGATTTAGGGAGGGAAGAGGGTGTGTGGACCAAGTGTTTACACTAAAGATGCTTGTGGAGAAAAGTATAGAGAGGAAAGGGAAAGTGTATGGGTGTTTTTTAGATTTAGAGAAAGCATATGATAGAGTGAAGAGGGGTGAATTGTGGAGGGTGTTGGAGGAAAATGGAGTGGGGGGTAAATTAGGAAAAGGTATTAGGGCCTTTTATAGGAATAGTAGAATGTGTGTGAGAGTGTTAGGAGGGGAGAGTGAGATGTTTGGGGTGGTGAGAGGATTGAGGCAGGGGTGTGTAATGTCGCCGTGGTTATTCAATTTGTTTATGGAGAGTGTTTGCAGAGGAATGGTGAGGGAGGGGAGGGGGTGGAATTGATGAATGGGAATGATAGAAGGGAAGTGAACATGATACTGTTTGCGGACGATACTGCCCTAGTGGCGAAGAACGCGGAAGGGCTGAGGTATTTGGTGAGGGAGTTTGAGAGAATGTGTGGACAAAAGGGGCTTAAAATAAATCCAGGTAAGAGTAAAGTGTTAGTGTTTGAGGAGGAGGAAAGAGAGGAGGGGGAGGGGTTAGAGGTTCGAGTAGGGGGTGTAGTATTGGAAGAAGT
>JABUQX010024713.1:0-23298 GCA_015478945.1 Trachelipus rathkii | reverse complement strand
GAAAAAGAAGATAGGAAGAAGGATGAGAGAGAGAGAGAGAGAGAGAGACGAGAGAGAGAGAAAAGGACGAGAGATAGAATAATAGAGAATAGAGGAGAGAGAGAGAAGAGCGAGAGGTAGAGAAAGAGATCAGAGTGAATGGAGTGAGAGAGGAGGAGAGAGAGAGAGATGGAGAGAGAGAGAGAGGAGAGACGAGAGAGAGAGAGAGAGATGAGAGAGAAAGAGAGAAAAGAGAGAAGAAAGAAGAAGGCTTAGAGATTATGAAGGAGAGGAGAGAAGGAGAGAGAGAAGAGAGAGAAAGAGAGAGAGAGAGAGAGAGAGAGAAGAGAGAAGAAGAGGAGGAAGAGAGACGGAGGAGAGAGAGAGAGCAGGGAGAGAGAGGAGCGAGAGAGAGAGGAGAGAGAAGAAGAGAGAAGAGAGAGAGAGACGAGAGAGAGAAGAGAGAGGTAATGTCGAAAACGAAGATAAGAACTAATGTAAGAAGTGTCCAGTAACAAAAAGGGCAGGTCTTAAATTAAAGCAGGGATAATGTAAATCAAAACTGTAAAGGTTAAGCTAAAATTCGGCGGCGGAGCAGCGAAACAGGAAACAAGTATGACTATTGTATTAAGGCGACTATAAATGAAATTGTAAGTTGTGATTCTTTAATCGTTCGTACAAAAAGTTTAAATTTGCTCAGGTTTTTTTTTTTTTTTTTTTTTTTTTTTTTTTCTTTTTTTTTTCTCTATATTATTTAATTCCTTATCAATTTATTGGTCAAGTTAATCACGTTGTTATTAATTAATTATTATAAAATATTAATTATTGGGTTTATCTTTTTGGTGAACTGTTAGAGGGTGCATAATAATAATAAAATTATAATACAAATAATAATAATAATAATTAATAATAGATTAATAATACATAATATAATAATGAATATAATAATAATAATATGAATATATGAATAATAATAATGAATAAGAATAATAAATTATTTATTATATTATTATTATTGATTATATATTATAGTATTATTATTGATATTATGTATTTAGTTATTATTATTTAATTATTATATTTAGGCTATATTATTATATTATATATATAATATATATAGTATATATTATATATAGATATTATATATATAAGCTTATACATTATATATATAATACTATATATATATATATATATATATATATATATAGTATATATATATATATATATAGATTATATGTATATATATATATTATATATATATATATATAATATATATATATTAAAAGCGCAAATTATTTAGATAGAGCGCAAACGCCAAGATATTTAGATAGAGCGCGAGATTTGCAGTTTTGCGCTCTTAAAAAAAGTTGTGAAGGCAAATGCAACAAGCGACATTTCTCTAGAAATTCTCGCCGGCAAAAGCGCAAAAGTGCACATGCTTTTGCTCAACCAAGCGCAAATTGCGCTTGTTGCGCTTTGTGCCGCTTTTCATTTGGCTTATGGCCCGCTCTGACCTATACTACATATACTATATCATATATATATATACTACGTAATATATATATCATACTCTATATATAGATTGATACTATTTTCATCACTATATATAGATATATAAATATCATCTATACTCACTATAATATATATATAATATCTCACTCTCTATTTCAATATATAAATATGATATAGTATATATTCATATATATATATATTATACGCATATATAATTGATAGTATATATATTACGTCATATATATATATATACATATATATATATGAGATTTATATATTATACGTATATATGATATAATATACCTATATATACTATAGTTATATATTATAATATATTATATATTATATATATACTTATATATATTATATAGTAAGTATAATATATTACCTTATGATATATATTATATACTATATAGATATATATTATATATATATATATATTAGATAACAAGTAATATAATGATCAGGGCGATTCCATGCACACTCTTGCACTCAGTGCTCAGCAGCGAGTTAAACATTATAGGAAAAACGAAAATATATTTTGCAAATAATTCATAATTTACAAAAAATGTGCTTATTTTTTTGAAATTTATGTAAAATAATAAATATAAAAGCATTAAACAAAAATAAAGAAACAAAATGATAATATAACCCACTATTAAAGAGCATGCTTTCGTAACCATTAAAAACATGGCGGCAGCTCATGCCCAACTCGGATGGCGGGGATCGGACGTGGCTGTGAATTCATGAATTTGCAGTACAAAAATTGTCGGTACTAAAACATTTTTATAAATTAATATGTTTAAATACCTATAACATTATAAATAACAAAATTTTATTAGCAAATTTATTTAATAAAACAAATAAATTAATTATAAATAAATACTAAAATACTTACAAATAATGGAAGGTAAATTTATAGTTATTTATAATTTATTATAAAATATTATATAAATATTAAAGAATTATTATCGTTAACCCTGAAACCAACCAAAGAAAATGTTCCATTACAATATAGAAGATTGTATCTCAAGTATTTAAATATACTTATATATATTATATAACGTCTATAATATATATATATATATTATATATTATATATATAATAATATATAATATATAATATATATATATATTATATATATATATATATTTATATCATAATTATATTATAATAGACAACTATGATAGATTAATATATATATATATATATATATATATAATATATATATATATATATATACTATATACTAATATTATATATATATAGATATATATATAAATATACTAATCTATATATATATATATATATAATAGGATAGTAATAGAAGAGAGATGAGAGACGAGAGAGAGAGACGAGAGAGACGAGAGAGAAAAGTTTTACTGGAGCGCCACTGATATATATATAATATATATACGTACTATACTATATACTATATATATATACTATATTTATACTATAATATACTCTCAGAATGGGCTGACTGTACATATGTTTTATCCTGTATAGTATATAGAAGCATATCACTATATATAGTAGATATACTAATAATATATTATAGTTCTCTAGTATATATATTTTTTAGCATATAGGATATATATATATATATAACACTATATAAGTTCTATTTATTATATTTTAAATATTATTATAAAATATTTTACAATAAAATTTTATAGAAAGTAAAATGTCTTTTTTCACTTTTTTTTCAGATTTTATTTCTTTAACCAGAAAAGAATTGAAAATGGAAAGGTTGGATTATATTTCTTCAATGGAAATTGCCATTTCTATTTGTACTAGACCACATATTAAGGACATAATCTTCAAACATATTTTTGGAGACAGAAGGTTTGGAAGAAGGTCTGGTGATGAAGAATCTCTTTCTCAATGGTATAAAGAGATGGAGGAAGCTGCATTAAAATATCTGAAGAATTATTCTTGTCCATCGGAATTAGAAAGTAAAATATACAATTTGGTACTTATAATTAGTACGAAGCTTCTAAAATGGGCTCATTACAATTATTTGGTTTTTGACATTTCTTTTGAGTTCACTCGAGATGTTTTTAAAAGGTCTTTGTTTAATAAACAAGGAACAATAGATTATTTAACTGCATTAAATGAATTAATAAGCGATTATAGAATTGATATTTTTAAACGAAACAAAATTTACTGCAACTTTTATTTTGGTGACGAATTTATCGATAACATACCTAAGGAAATAAAAGAAAAAATTATAATGGATGAAAATATGGATTTGGTTAATATTCCCGACTTTAGTAAAACAACATCTATATTTCTGGAATCGTGTAATATCGTGGAAATCGTACTTTACATTTATTCTTGAACAATCTATCCTGAATGGAAATTATATAATTTTCAGACATCTTCCAATGTCATACATGGTGAAAAATAGGACAAAAATCTGTACTTCTATTTTAAAATCAGTAGCAGAAAAATTTGAGGGAAAATTTTTAAACTTTGAAACAGAATGGGTTCCAAAAGATTATTATATGAATTTATTTTTATATGTGTTCGAAAAATTTAATGAAAAGGAAAAAATTGAAATCTTTAAAACATCTGAAACTAAATACTGTTATAGAGTTCTAGAAGGCCTTTTGGATTGGCCATTTCAGATTAATTTTCTTAGGTATGCTCAATTAATGTGGGGAAATTTAAGACTCGAAGATTTCACATGGATACTGATAAAAATAATTTATAAAAATAGAGAATATGAAGGACTGATTTACAATTACAGGTGTATATTCAAGCAATTATGGATGGATGCACCTGAAAATTATAAAAATTTCGTTTGTAGTGAAAAAATTGGAAACGAATTTTGCTTAAAATTAATATTGAACCAATTTTTAGAGGTTAACCCTTTTACACATTTTGATAGATACAATTTAAAGCTAGTGTTTGAACATGCCAAAAAAGTTAACCATTCACATATGATATTTAACTTATTAAAAAACATTACCCTAAAATTAACAGCAAATGAAATGTATGAATTAGCTGACATATTTTTCGAATGCATTTTATTACCGGAACATATTGTAGATTTCAAAAGTAAATTTATCATATCATCAGAAGCAGAAATTTATTTAAAAGATTTACTCCTCGAGAATAGACTGAAAGAAGTAGATACTCTGGTAAGATGGTGCCGATCATCGGAAACTTGTGAAGTACTTAAGGATACTTTCCTTCCTTCACGAACAATGAAAAACTTCATAGCAGGTTTAGTTCAAGAAGGAAACACAGAAGTAGATGTCAAGATTTTAGACTGGGCTTCTATTGCCACAAACTAATTGAAAAAATATAAAATATCTTTAGCTTGCGATAGAGAATTCTTTATTACAATAAACCAAATATAAAAAAAACGCAAAATATATATAATTATCTTGCTTAACTGTTGTATATCTGGAAGTGATGATGTCATAGATCTAAAGAATGAGTTATTTCTTTCTCAGACATCGTTCATTAAATAAGAATTTCTAAGCAATCATAATAACAGAACAAGAAATGTTTGGTTAGCTCGAATTAACGGAAAATGACTTACTGAGCTTAAATAGGAATATTACATCTCTAACAAGCATTCAATTTCAAGTGTTGTGTAAAGGCCTGCTTGCTTGCACACGCAATTTTGAAGCCAAATATTATTTCTTTTTAGGAAAGGTTTAAAAATTTTAATATAAATAAAATTGAGATTAAAACATTGTTTAAAAAGTGGTGAAAATATTGTAAATAATTTCAAGTGTAAAATGTTTGTTAAAAGTTAAACGTGTTTAATTTAACTTAAACCCTTAAGGCTTAAAGTATTTATTTAAATAACTTAAAATATTTTAAATAACTATTTTGATATTTATCTAAAATCTACACCCCTTTTCTGAAACTTCGAAATTTTATAAAGAATAATTTTTATTTTAAATGATGGTGACTAGCAAGAAAAATCTTATATTTTGTAATAAATTATTTTTTTTTTACATTTATCATTATCCTTTTCATTGAAATTAAACATGAATATAATTTTTTTTTATCTTTTTATTTGAAAAATTTTATTACATTTCTTTATTCAAAACATAATTATTGAAAGGTTTAGAGTTGGAAATTTACTTGAAATACATTCTTTACTTGGAGTTGGAAGCTGTGGCTAGTAGTGTAGGCATTACTTATGTAGTATTTTCTTTTATAATTTGAATTGTATGTACTGAAGGCTATAATAAGCCGTCTTTTGATATTTATGCATGGCTTCTCTGTGTGTGAGCGCCTCTCTGTTTGTCTTAAGTTCTTAAATTGGAATATTAGAAGTATAGAGACAGCAAGAAGCCACATATGCCTATCAAAAATGTCCCTGCTAACTAAATAAAACCAACCACCCAACATGCTCATGCAAATCCACAAAGCACTCTAGAGCTTGTCGATAACTTACATAAACATAGACAAAGTCTACTACCAAAATAAAAAAAAATAATAGCTAAAGTAAAGTTGCAGCCACATTACAAAATTAATAATATAATAGTCATAAACATTTGCAGTTAACCTTAAAACTACGCGTAACTAAATCCCGCCAATTTGGCCTAGCCAAAAATTATACCATATTGGGTGACAATATAAGTATAAATATATATATATATATATATATATATATATATATATATAGATATATATATATATATATATATATATAATATATATATATATATATATATATATATATATATATGATATATATATATTATATTATATATATATATATATAATATATATATTATATATATATATATTATATATATATATATATATATTATATATTAGTATAATATATATATTATATAATATAGTATAGTATATTTAATAATATATTATATATATATATATATATATATATATATATATATATTTATATATAATATATATACTTATATATTATAATAATATACTATATATAATATATATATATTTATATATATATATTATATAATATATATAATATATATATATATATATATATATAATTCTTAAATGTTCCAAGTGAGTCCCAGTCAACAACCTCCTGCAAAAAACTATTCCAAAAATTAACAATCCTATTACTGAATGAAAATTTTCTGGTATATCAAGATTTGCATGGGCATTCTTCTGTAATTTGATTATCGAGCCCTGGTCCCCGTCAATCGGTCTGACTATAAAGAAAGAAATTATTGGTTACCGGTATTATATTCAATAGAATGTAAATGTTTTGCTAGACTTTTTCATGCCCCTCTAAGA
Organism: Trachelipus rathkii; assembly: GCA_015478945.1. Lineage (NCBI taxonomy): Eukaryota > Metazoa > Arthropoda > Malacostraca > Isopoda > Trachelipodidae > Trachelipus > Trachelipus rathkii. The sequence goes on along the minus strand of JABUQX010024713.1, from coordinate 16,544 downwards.
AATCGCTCTCTACAGAAAAGATTCCTATACTCCGCCTCTCCTCATAACTTCGTTACCGCTTCAAAACCAGAAATCATCCTTGTTTCTCTCAGTTGCTCTCTCTCCATCATATCTGTCATTCCTTAAATATGGGACCCAAACTTCTGCGCAATACTATTTTACTGGCTTAATATAGCTATTATACAGTTTACTTATAACTTCTTTACTCATGTAGATGACTTTGTGATTTATTATACCTAGCATTCTTATTAGCTTTATTCTTGCTTCCAAGGCAACTTTCAGATTACAGCTTATAATCACACCCAAATCTTTTTCTTAGTCCATAGACTCAATCCAATCCCCATTCATATCACATTTAAATCTTTTATTTGATAACATAAGTGAAGAACCTTACACTTTTTACTATTAAAATTCATTTGCCACTTATCTGACCACCCAAAAAGTTTATAAAGATCATTTTGAATCTTAATACATTCATCATTATTTCCTACTGAGGTAGCCACTTTGGTATCAACTTCAAACTTATAAACTTTATTTACATTTAAGTTCCTGGTCTAAATCATTTATATATGAGGAACAATAGTGGCTCTAGCACTGAACTCTGTTGGACACAATTTTTCACTATTTCCCATGATGACTTATTGCCATTTAGTAGTACAAACTATGTTCTATCCACAATCACTTTAATTCAACCATGTACTACTCCACCTATACCACATTGCGATAACTTTTCAGTAGGTAGTTTCTCCACTATAGTAAAAGAAATAATGCATACAATTAATGCTCGGTCCATTAACCTTATGTTCAGTTCTAAAGAACACCTTCTTATGCATGTACTTACCCCTTTTAAATTAATTGTTGGTCAGATATTGTAAATATAAACTTTTGTAAACCACTCCTGGAGTCAAAGTTTCTTCTACTTATGTAGGGGAAATTGTTGATCCTAATTATATATCTAATGATCAAAAATCTATTGTAAAAAACTTTAAAACTTTATCCCATCAATTAAAAGTTATAAAAAATAAATGGAGAGATGAATATCTATTGGGCTTAAGAGAAAGAGAGAAAAAGCAGCACAAGCTAATTACTAAAACACCTAAAATTGGGGAATTGTGTTTGCTAAATTGAGTCTAGTAAGCATCCAAAATGTTGTTGGAAGTTAGCTAGAAATTTAACCTAGAATGTTCATCCTGATGTATGAAGGTATTGTTTCAGAACGATGTGACTGTACAAAAACAGACAACCAGAACAAAGAAAGCAGGACATTCAGTCCCAAAAGGAGCAAATGTGTATAATCTTTACCCATTGGAGATTCCTATTGACAACCTAACCCCAGACTTACAAAAAGATGACATTACTTTACCCAAAAATGACTCTCCTCAACAAGACACTCAAATAAGACCTAAAAGAGCTGCGGCTGTAAAGTTTCAAAATAGGATTAAAGACCTATGAAACATGACTGTAATTTAAGGTATACTGGAGAAGATTTTTGTAAATAAAAAAAAAAGGTAACTCCAGCTAGGTAGCTAGTTTTAGTTTAAGCGTTTTTAACAAAAAAATAAATAAAATAAAAAAAAAAAATTTCATTTATAATATTATTTTTTTTTATTTTGAGGGGAGTGTTGAATTCGTGAGATGGATCTAAATTAGAAATTCTTTTTATCATTCTCAAATTGAATCCCATCCCAAACCTATAATAAAATTAAAAAACTAGATAAAAATCTACAAAATTTATCAACTTTAAAATTCATTAATTGAGCTATAAAATATGCCTCTGCAAAATGCTCTAGCCTGATGCAAAAAGGGAAAAAACACAACCATCTAAAAAATCTCAATTCATTTTGAGAGAGAGAAAAGAAAAAAGTTTTTGAACAGCTCTTGGGCATTTGAGAGAGAGAAAAAAAAGAGTTTTGAACAGCTCTGGTCTTGCTACGCCTTTGTAATTTTTTCTATGAAAGCAGAGACTCTGTGTTTTTTTTCAATACTTCAATATCCTGGATGAATTATCTTTCTTCAGAGAGGGATCCCTCCTCATCCGATTGAAGTACCCAGCATAAAAGGCTTAAACAGATGCTTCAGCGCATTACTGGTAATAGCTCCCGTTTTTTTGAAGGTAAGAGAAGTTTGCTTAGGCATATTGTTTTATCTTTAATAATTTTTTTTTGCTTCCTTTACCTCCCCCATAAGTGAGGTTTAAATTTAATTTAATTTGCTTAAATAAATGAATTTGATAAATTATTGCTGAAGTACAAAGGAATTAACTAAAGTATTTTCTAAAGTATATTATATATAGTATATATATATATACAGTATATATATATATATATATATATATATATATATATACTTATATATATATATATATATATATAATATATATATATATATATATATATATATTATATATATAGTATCTAGTATTATATATATATAATATAATATATATAATATATATATAAATATAATAGTATAATACAAGATATATATGTGTAATAAATTATACATATGTACTTTATATATATATATATATATATATATATATATATATATATATATATATATAATAGGGCGAGGGGGCTAGAGAGGAAGGTGTGTGTATACTGTGTTTGCTGCATACTCTTAACAAGCAATGAATTCTTTTGCGCCTAGAAACAAGATCATCTGGAGAGCTCTGGTTGAACTATTTAAGCCAAATGGAAGAAGGATTGCTAGTTCCACGTGATAAAAGGGTTGAAACCGCTACCTGAGTTTATAGCTCGAAGACGTGGCATCAGGAAACCATTGCGCCGGAGAAAGTTTTCTAGGAGTGCCTAGGATCAGAGTTTCGGGCCAGAAGATGAAGATGCTGGTCCAACAGACAGCGCGAAAGCCCTACGATGGGGATGGTAAATATATATATATATATATAATATATAATAATATATAGATATAATATATATATATATATATAGTATATATATGATATATATATATAGACGGTTTATATATTAAATGTGATATATATATATATATATATTATATATATTTATTATATAATATAAAGGAGATATAATAGATCTATATTTGTATCTGGTATATATATATGTATATTTTATATATATATATATATATATATATATATATATATATATATATATATATATATATATATATATATAATATATATATATATATATATATTTATAATTATTATATATAATATATTATAAATAATATATGATATATATATATATATAGTATGTATATATACACAAATGCTTTTGTATAGATATATTTAATTGGCCCTATTTAAAAGATCACCTTGCTATAGCCAAAATTAATAAGATAGGTTTGGAATAGCGAAACGGCTCTTTATATTCTTTGATTAATTACTTCTAAGATTTATTTTACAAGAACACAATTTAAGTGATTTAACTATTTGTTCAAAATAAATATTTATTCCGTACAATATCAATTATTATGTTAAGTTGCTGTTGATAACCTTACAGATTTATTATCCGCAGAGAGAGCCAAAGCTGTTAGCTCTCTGGGTTCTATTTTCTAACTGCCTTCTCTCCCATCGGCACAGCCGTTGAGGGCCAGAGTCACGACTTTCTTTGTACAAGATGTCTTACAGCAGTGCACCAGAGATTCGATCCTAAGATACGGTACTGGTTGCACTTACCTATATCCTTTATAAATTTTATACTCTGCACCGATTACGGTACATAATGGTTATCTTGCCTGTAACACCCTCTACTGACAATTTTTATAAAAGGTTTAGGATAGAGGAGACAGTGGCTACTAAAGTTAGAGAGTAAAGCAATAATTTTCACCTAAGATCATAGCGCTCCTACGGGAGGCAACTTTTTTTAATCAATTCTATGTAACACCTTTACCTTAGGCGTTTTTACCATCTGAAAGACAAAGGATTAGTATTTTTTTTTTTAGGTGTTATTTTCTCTTTCTAAATCTACTAAGTTATAATATATGCGAACGTTCCTTAAATTTTCTAAATCAGGCTTCCCATTTTTTTCTAAGTACGTTCTGTTTATTAACTTTTATAACTTTAAAGGGGCCGACATAGCGAGGAGCCTAATTTGGCCGACATTATTTTTTGTTTTTTTTTTTTTTTTTTTTTTTTTTTTTAAACTGTGTTCTGCCGTACACCACGACAAATTTTGCATCATGTAACGCCTTAGGCACAAAAAGACGTGTCATTTTTTATAAATGGTGTGTTGGACGCCAGCGGCTTGCGCTAAGAAGGCGGTTAAGCTTTTTCACATATGCATTATGATTCAACTAGCGGCCGCTCCGAAGCAGGATTCAACTAATCCACTAGGTATTGCTATATTTTGGCCAAACATCAAGTTTGCGGGGCTTGAGACCGTTCTTTGTTATCGGCGCGAGTCTGCAGAGTGGAAGCAACACCATAGTGGAAGAGGCTCGGCCAGGTTCGGATGGGCTTAATGCATGTTCTTTGCAACATACATCTCAGACAAGCCAGGCAAAATTTCCTAATGATTTAGCCTCCAGGGAGGCCATTACATCTGAGATTTGAGCATACAAGTAGGTGCCGGTGCTCCATTACCCACGGCCCTGGCAGACTTCCTCGAACGAGGCCGACTAGTGAATTCGCACCTAAATCCGGAAATAATTACCTGAGGAATTCCACACACAGAACGGAAATAGCTCGTGAATGAATGCATTCAAAAATATTTTTCTCCCGGGAAAAATTTTTTTAATTGTTTTTTTTCTTTTTTTGAGAGCGGGCCTCACCAACGAAGGGCATGTAGCGGTCAATTAACGTAAGTTGGTATTTGTACCCTCTCGCATTAGGTAACTAAGAGATACCACATAGACTGGCTTCGAACTTCTTGGTACTTCTTAAGACACCGTAATCAGGAACTGTATATCTGCGTACCGTTTTATTTTTGCTGGGACATGCTGAGCACGTGCGGATAAACTGTGTTTTATGCTTTTTATGCATGTGACTGAAACACAAATTCATTCTTTTTATTACAGAAGGAGGGTTCTATTCACCCCTAGATGTCCTTTATGTATGAGTATTTCGCTGATTACGTTTTCTGCCCACTATTTTTCAGGCACAAAAACGCCGGCGAAAGTAGTTTTAAAGAGACATGACTATTAATTCTATCTTCCTTTTGTTATAAAAGAATGTCGTCTTATTAACTTCAAAGTTGTTTTCCCTTTCTTCGCCATCAGATCGCTAAGGTACTTATCAGACAGTTGGTGCTGTCTAAATTTCTTCGGAAGCCAATTCTCGTTTAAAAAATGCGAGACTAATATTTTTGCATTTTTATCACGTTGTTATTAAATTTATTTTGGCAGCTTCCACTATGGGCCGCTTCAGCGCTGAACTGTGTTTTCATTTCGAGGAAAACAGATCTAAATCGGCGCACGTTTCATTCATTACAAGTTAGATAGCGCCACGTGGCCAGAGCGCATATAGTAAGTTGCCCAGCTATTGCTCATTGGCCGCGGTATTGACTCGGTGGCGAGTCACAGGACACACTATTTGAACTGCATTCCTTCTGGCCTACCTCCATCCTCAGCGTGGGGCAATATTAATTGCAAAGTTAATATTTTAAATAAAGCATTTTTGAGTTTTCGGTAAATTAAACTCCATCTGATGAGTGGAAAGTACTTCATAGGCAGTTCCGCTGCAAGTTCGCCTAGCATTAGTAATTTTGTACGATCATTAGTCATGATTTATCTGTTATTACCCAACGCCACGTGAGCAACGTACAGATACGCCCACAGCCTTTCCCGCCAAAATTGAGCCATATTTCTTACATAATTTTGATAACCCTAATAAAAGCTATTTACCGGCAAATATCGTTTTTCTGTTGTATTAAAAAACCCACTATAAAAAGCAAAAGGATTCCCATTCTCATCGTCAGACATAATTACGTATTAAAAGCTTTATGTAGTTGCGATAGAATGTACACTTTGAGAGGCGCATCACGGGCAGGGAACGCTGAGTGTGATTGACCGTGACGAATCGCGTTGCTTTATACTACAAAAGTTCTTCTTCAGCCTCGGGCGACCCAGCGTGATGTTTTTTGAATTAGAGCTTTTCTTTCCTTTAAAGTAACTATACAAAGGCAGTAGTTAAGAATTTGATAAAACAGTATATTGTTTGGCGGTAAATGAAATTTATCTGGCCACAAACGAACGCAAGCTTCTTTTAGATGGTTAACGGGCAGAAACATAATATATTTCCTTGAACCTGTTTCAGGACATGCGAAAGGCCCTTCTCCCCGTCAGATTCAAAACCCAAGGTAACTTAACCTTTTGTACCCCAAAATTCGCATTTCTTTTTTACTTAAACAAATGTTTAAAAATAATTTAAAATCTCTTCAAGATACTTGTTAGTAATCACCACGTGGTTATAAATCTTTTGGTCCCTATCAAAAGTGTCATCTTAAATTACACGGTGTACACCGGGAATGGCCTGTGAAGTAATATATGTTAAAAATCTCATGAAGCACGAACTCGAATTTTTAAATCCCATCGGTAATTGTCTAAAAGAAAAATTGCCGAGTAATGAGTACGTAATACTAAAAATATTATCGTAAAAACAAAGAATATGATAATACGCGTTCGTAACGTCCAGTTTACTTAAAATTTTGCTGTCCCCATGAAACCCACTATAAATATCATTTCATATTCGGCTAGCAAATACGTCATTTCCTGCAGCCCGAATTAGTTTTCTAAAATCGACACCACGATTCGTACCCCTTCCCCACTCTTTTCTAACACGCTGATGGAAAAACTCCATTGAGATGGTGCATCTCTTTTAAAACTTTCGCTGTTTATTCCAAAAAAATAATATTCTTTTCTTTGTTTTGTCGAGAAAAATAATTTAATGGAGGAATTCGGCGAGGTTTTAAGTTTTATGGGTTGCCCACTGTATATTTAGTTTTTATAAGGAAAAAGTGAAGCTATTCGCTTCAAGATAGCAGGTTGGAACGAGAGTCTTCGTCTCCCTCCCGTAAAACAAAGTATGTCCCCCCCAGTTTCTATTCTTGAGTTTCAGACTCAGCGTTCTCCCCTCCGCCTAGAATCTCTTTGAACAAGCGGTCCCAAACTCTAAGTTGCTTTTCACGCACCTTAAAAATTTTCCGGTAAATATGAATTTATAAATAGAAATGTTTTAAATTCAAAGTACAAGATTATTAATTATACGTGTATATCGCTAAGAAATTCACTAGAAGCTACCAGAAGCGAGAAAATTTGAGAGAGAGAGTCCGGGTTCGAATCTCTACAAATTGTTGTTATTACATAAAATTTATACCTTCTTTGCTACTGGGTATCCGTTAACATAGTCTGTCTCAAAATTAATAGTTGAAAGCAAAGATTTTTCAAAAACGACATTCCAAGAGACAAATTAGGTAATCTGGTTGTTAAAAATTCTACATCATAAGTTCTCTTTTAGAACCAAAGATTCAATTGTAACATTTTCAGCGAGAAGGTTATATGTCAATTACGTATTCATTGGCGTGCGTTTAATTTGAACCAATAATCGATAGGTATTATTGGCTCCATCCATAGGGAGTTAAATTGATCCACTCCACTGATCTAAAATAAAGACTCTTTTTGATATTTTATCCACAATAGTATAAAGTTTATAATTTCTTACATTATTTAATACAGACATATTATTTAGGACCGGACTTTCTCCAGTCGGAGCATCCGTGTAATCAATATATTTTGTGAGCCGCTAGAGGCCAGGGTGGGTATCGTATGGGTTACATCGATACTCTTATCCATAGTCGGCCTACTCAGAGCTTCGTTGTAAGGAGGATGACCTCCTTGTACATGCCATAGAGCGCTTTGCTCGTTACTCTTAAAATTACTCAAAGCTACATTATTATTATTATTATTATTATTATTATTATTATTATTATTATTATTATTGGATTATTATTATTATTATTTTTATTATTATTAGTATTAAACTTTTATTATTATAATTGAAATGCTTTTAATAATTATTATTATTATTATTATTATTATTATTATTATTATTATTATTATTATTATTATTATTATTATTATTATTATTATTATTATTATTATATTTATATTATTGATTATTATTTATTATATTGATTATTTTATTATTATTTTACCCGTTAGAATACCAAGCGAACCTATTAGTTATAATTACTTATTAAACCGACTAATTGAACGCATGCAATATGTATTTACTTACAGCAAGAAATCCCATTAATTAGAAAATACGATCATTTTCATCTTAAAATATTCACCTCCCCCCCTAACTCCTGTGCGAGGGGGTTCTGATGCGTTTCCCTACCTCCTTTGGGGGTTTGACTATGTGCTTGGCTGACTTTCTCTATTTTGGCGGGAATACCAAAAGACATAGGACAAAATTCCGAATGACATGTGTAACTTCTATGTAGGAATCTTGCGTGTGGTTTACATAACTCGCCTAGCAGCTCAGCATTTACAATGTTGCCGTTGCTACGTCTCTAGGGGGCATTTCTTCGTATTTGAAATGGATGGCTGTCGTTCTGTTCGATTGGTTTGGCAGCGGCTTCACTCAGCTGTCCTGCGACTTTGGTGAGAGACTTGAGAGAAGTCCTTTCATCTCTCGAAAGAACTCTTTGTTTACTTTGGCTTCTTCTGAAACTGGGGAATTGTTGTTGTTGCTTTGTATTTCGGACTCTCCTTCCTGTGATCCTCTCTCTGGGTCGGGAATGTTCTCCCTTTTGAAGATGATTTCTTGCTCCCCAATATTCTCTCCCCATTCTCTCCTGGGGTTTCGGTAGTTATCCCTATAAGTTTTTATATAAGGTTATCAGCCACTTGTTGTTAATTTTTATTTCAAGACTGCTATCGTGCTGCCAGAGTCATTAGGCTTTCTTGGATGCGAGATGGAGCTCATTAATAAACAATTCATGAACAAAAGGCGCACTGTTTTTCAGCAGCAGATCAAAATCCTATTCATTCCATAACGAATCACGGACTGCTTGCCAAGTAGAACTGAAAGGAATTTTCTTTTTTCTGCCTTTTTTGAAGAATCTCACTGACTTGACTTCTCAGATTGGGGGCGTAAGCTTCCTTTATCGAGGCAATTAACTTTTGAAGGCAATCTCCACTCAATGGAAATTTGATTGTCGCTACGATATCATTGGGGGAGGACGGAGGCTGAAGTTTCTTACGCGCTCTTTGGATCAGTCTACTGCCTGTAAGTTTTGAAGATTTACGGTTATAGTCGTGTGTTAACCATGCCATTATATTACGCACATCTAACTTTGAATGGCACCAAAGGCAGACTGTCTTTGGCGTCTCCCTCAAAGGAGGGGAGACTGGTGGGCGGAGGCCGGTGAACAGTTCTTGCTCGTACGGGTATGCAGGTCCCTGACTTTCCTCCCATCCGAGTTCGAATTTTCTTCTCTTCGAATTGGAGATGGGAAGAGGGGAAACGTTCGAAGTTTTTGCAGATGCTTTTGATGTAGTACTTGACTTTCCCCTACCCCGCCCGGCCTTAAATCGGGGAGATCTTTTTTATGGCTAGGCATGTTAAAGTCTCTTCTGCCCGAGTCTTTTACTTTTTTTTTTTTTTTTGGCCTGGTGATATTATTTTGAAAGTTGAGCTCTTTTTTCATCAAAAAAGATACTTTTAAAATAACGGATTGCTTCACGCTGATTCCTTATGTAATAAAGTTTATGAAGAGCTATTGTACCAACGCACTAAGACTTTATTTTAATTGTTTTTTTTTCAGTATATGAGTCACTTCACTTAGCCCTATATTTTTTATTGGCACTTTTCACTTTGACAATCACCACTTTTTTTTTTGTGTTATGCCCCTAGATACAGAAAGGTTTATTTTTTTGTCACTGTCCTGGGGCCACCAATTATTATACAAAAGAGCTGATCTCGTATAAATTTTTAATTGCCCGTATTAAGATCACCTTCTATAGCAAATAATTAAGGATAGTTTTGGAAATAGCGAAAACGGCTTCTTTATTATTTCTTTATTAATACTTCTAATGAGTTATTTTACGAAGGACACAAGTTTAAGTGATTTGACTGACCGATAAATTATGATAAAGGATTTATCCTACAATGATTCAATTATTATTTAAATGTGTCTTGTGATAACCTTACAAGTTATTATCCCGAGAGAGAGCAAAAACTGTTGGCTCTCTGGGTTCTGATTTTCTAACTGACTTCTCTCATGTGGCACAGGCGTTGAGGGCCAGGTACCTCGGTGACCTTGATTAATATTACAGAAAGAAACAGTTATTTCGGCAGTTTACAACGAGGACTTATACAACATTGAGCCCTCTACAGTATAACCTTTATAATTTTAGTACTAGTGTACCGACTACAGTATATAAGTATATATATGGGATTAATTAATTAGGTTATATATATATATATATATATATATATATATATATATATATATATATATATATATTATATAGTATGATATATATATATATACCCACGGTCATACGTGGCTCAAACGTTTTAGAGCGACGGGTTCGCATGCAGAGTCGCGGTTCGAATCCTAATAGGAAATTTACCTAGAGGAAGTTCCGCCTCCATTGAAAAGGACTTATGCCCGTGAGGTGCTACTTTAGTATATAGTATAAATATATATATATTATAATATATATATATATATATATATATATAATTTAAACATATAAATTTATATATTAATTAAAGGTTGGTTGGAATTCTCCCAAACGACTTTGGCAAAGATTAAGTACTTACTATATATAATATTCTATATATTAAATAATGTATTAATTTAAAAATAAATAATATTACTTCGTTTTGTTAGTATTCATATAACTTTTTAAATATACGAAATTTTATAAATTTTTATAAATATTTATAAAATTTTTGAATGTATTTGAATACCTTGATAAAATAAATTTTTCTGATTTATATATAATGGGTAACTCTTATATATATATAATATATATATATATATATATATATATATATAGTATTATATATATATAATTATATAATATATGATATATATTATATATATATATATAATATATAGTTGCGTTTTTGAATTCTCCCAAACCGACTTGTGGCAAAATATTATTACTTAATATATTATATGTCTATTAACCCCCATTAACGGCCATAATTGCGGCTACTATTTTTTTTAATGATATGACACTTGTCTTATCTTCTTATTAGACCTTAGATGCACTGCTCGGTAGATTTCGATAGAAATTCTTCAAGGGCTTGCTACCAAAAACGACCGTCCCATTTTTGGGACATTGGCCACTATTCACGAAAATACTCAAAAGGAAGAAAAACATGTACATTATTTGGAATTGTTTTATTTTGCTGAAACTAATGAATAAAATATTAAAAAAAAAATTGTATAACAGTTATATATATATATATATATATATATATATAATATTATAGTATATATATATATATATATATATAGTATATATATATATATAATAATATATGATATATATATATAGTATATATATTTATTATATATATAGTATAATTTTTTATGGAATCTCTCGAAAAACACATCGTGAAGTGGAACATTGCATCTAAAAAACAAATTGGTTTCATATTTTTCCCACAGTAAGCGCATCGTCGTCGGGATTCTATATGCTTTACCAAATAATTTCCTGCATCGAACCTGATTTCTTCACTTACTCTTCCTTTCAGAAATATGTGTTGTGGAGTGTTGTGGTTTGCCTGCGTTCGAGAGACGTCATGACATCGTCCGCCTGAGCGACAGTCTCTCTCCTCTCGTCTGGAAGGGCCAACATGTCACTCGGTGAAAAGTTTATCTCGGAGTCAGCTCTCCTTGGAAATATTTTTAGGCGGCTGAGTTACCGGCCCCCGAGATAACCTCCACCCGAGTGGAAACCCATGTTCCCAAGAAGTGAGTTCAAACGAAAAGGTCTATTTTTCTATTCAAAAAAGCGGAAAATCCGCATATTTTCCACGCTCGACAAGATAAAGCTCGATTGTCCAGCGACTATGCAGTCGCTCCTGACTGTGAGCTCGTTGATTTCAGTTTCGGCTTGGTAGGTCAGGGAAAAGCGCGCCCTGGCAGAGGCGATTTCCCTTCCTGCCCAGCTTGCATTTCCGATCGAGAGTTTGTTATGTTCCCGTGAGGAAGCGTAACAGTATGCCTTGCGACACCCAAATCCCTTGCGGATGCCTGCGAAAAAGACGGGCGAGGGAGACACGATGTTGACGCCGCCCCCAATTGCGTGGCTGAGCATGTTAGCTCGAACTTTGCCTCGGAGAGGGCGATCCTCGAGAGCGCCATAAGCGCGGCTGAGGTGTAAGTAGAGAACTTCCTATCCCTCATTAAGCCCCCACGGTCTTGCTCTGGACCATTCCTGAATGCAGAGAAACGCGTGACATTGCCGATACATGCAGTAGTCCCCACTTTGCCTCTGATGAGGCAGAGTGGAGGACACAGCACACGGGATATTCACATACCTTTACCCCCACGTACGCGGCAAGCAGCTATATGTCGACTGCCTAGCCAACGAGGAATTCAGTGTTGCTTGCCTTGCGGTTCGAGAGCGTCATTTTACATACGTCCGCGCTGTGATGGACGGTCTCTCTCCTGTCAACCAAACTCTCGACTAATTTTCACGCAATTTTTATTTTTAACAACGGGACACAGCGTATTCTAGGTATTTTCTAATAAGGATCCGGGGTAGTATCAAACCCCGGGCCTTTGCGATGCCACTTCTGCCCTCTACCAATTGAGCCAGTAGAAATATATATAGTATATTATATTATATATATAATAGTATAATAATACACCTTTATATATATTATATATGATATAATTATATATAATATATATATGTCAGTGTAGTAAATGAATGGATAAAAGAGTGGGTGAAGAAAAAAGTGTGTGTGTGTGTGTGAGTGTAGTATTAAATCGCTATAAATCACAGTGGGAACTGGTGATAAATTGGGTTCCTGAAGGCTATTACCTAGTCAACTTTTGTTCCCAATCTAAAATAACTGGTTTGGAATATAGGAATAAAAATTTTGGTTTAAGTTGACTTTGAATACTATGAGCGGCTCATATCCTGTCAAATATTATTAGGGAAGGACAAAGTCAACAAAAAAAAATTTATTGTTTTGCTGCAAATAGACAGCAGAATTTTAACAATAAGAAGTGTAAGGTTTTTCACCTAAGTTATTCTCGTAGAAAATTTAATAATGAAATGAATGGGTAATGGCTGAATCTATTGATAAATAAAAAGATTTTGCGTAATTATCAGTGGAAATTTGAGTGTCCGAAAGAATTAGAACTAATAGAATATATGAAATAATAAAACGTAAAGTTTGTCATAGATAGTATAAGAAATGATACAAGAAATCATCCATAATGGTTAAAGCTACATCTATTAATTAACAAACTGTGATATACAGGTTTCGTCTACCATATCAAAGTGAAAGAAGAATCAACAAGTTGGAGGTTGTATGGCACTGAACAACACTGATGTTTATGGATATGAAAACAGTTATGGACATGTTAAAGGACTTAGGGAGATATGTGTAGAATGGAAATATCTTAGGGGGTGATATAATTCGCGCTAATAAAACATTTTGATCAAATCTAGAAAATGAAATGATTTAAATTCCTTTATTAATCACGATGCGCTGACCTTAATAGGTAACTTAATAAAAAGATAAAGAAAAATGTTATCTGGGTTGAGAGTATTTTTTCACTAGCAACAGAATGAAAGTTTATAGAAGGTTATATTCTACATGATGTAATTGATTTGTTCACTTAAAAAATTTTAAGCAAACAGATTAATATATGATATTTAAGAATGGTGAAATTACTTGGCTTGACTTTCCAAAGCTAAAATAAGCTATACTTTATTACACTTTTAAAATTTGAGTGACATTTGAGTTGGAATATGAGTTCATATTGAATCCCTCGCACTTTATAGCTGCATTCTTTTTTTTTCAGTCTCTTTTGAATATGGGCAATTATTTCATTACTTTATTTATAGCAACAATTTTTTTCAACACATAAATACATATCTAATACTAATCTCCGCATTTATAAAATAGCAATGCAGAGCATGTATATATTAGCCATGTACCTGATAGTGCATACTACAATAATGGTTCATAAAATAAAATAAAACTAAAAAAACACTTAGAACAAAAGAGATAAGTAATCCTGCATAACGTTACCCAATATCAGCATGTTGCCCCATATCAAAACACAATTTTTACATAAAAAAAAAATTGAGATCATTCCAGCATCCTATTTCATAAGAATTAAGAAACTAACTAACTAAAATTTTTCTCTTTGTGATAACATTATTCTTGATAAATGTAGCTTTTGAATATTCAATTTATAAATATAACCTCACAATGAGACAATCTTTTTCTGACACCAACTCAAGTAAGTTTATAATAAAGTAATGTGATTGAATTAGAATATAATGGTAAAGTCTATCAGAATAAGAAATGTCAGATAATTACTATGGAAATTTATTCTTTAAGTCATATATATATTAGATTCAATAAGATATTTCTAAGTAATAAGTGAATGATAATAAGATGAAAATCGGAGTATACATATATTAATTATTAAGCATGCATTGGTTAGAAAAAATTATCCATCTATCGTTATTCCTCTCTTCTAGTAGATTAAAGTCTAATCTGTTTATCTTTTACAGTACAGCCATTAATGAACTTATCTACATTTCATACGATCCAGACTCCAGTGCAATTCTCAAGAATAGTAAATTCAATTTGAATATAACATAAAATTGTCTGAAACTGGAATGGAAAGCAAAACCTGAATGAATTTAGAACTGTAAAGTATGATAACGACGATGAAAGGTTATCTCTAAGGTATATATAAGTATAAAATTCTCTGATAAAAATAGATTGATGAACTAATAATAAATATAAATAAAAAAAATCATAAATAACATAATGATACCTCATAAATTAGTGAATTTTCCATACCGTCAATTTGTTCTAACTCTCACAAATTTCTATCTTTCTGTAACTTTACATGCATTCCCATCCAAGTATTAAACTACCCGTAAACTTATTAAAATATAATAAATATATAATTATATATAATATATAATATATATATTTAATAATATCAATATATATTTAATATATATAATTAATATATAAATATAATTATGAATAAATTAAATATATGATAATATTAATAATTAAAGATAAAGTGAGCTTAGAGAATTGTGCAGTAATAATGATAATAATATAAAATTATTAATATAGACAGTATATAATATATAACATATATATATCAAGACGAAACGCAAAAAAGAAGTTAATATAGATTAATTAATTAATATATCTATCATTCTTCTCTTTCTTGCTCTATAACTAAGTAAGTTGCTATCTAACTATTAATATATCAAAATTAATTATCTATAATATAGTATATAGATTAATATGATAATATAATATAATGAATTATATAATATATTAATTATATTAAGTATATATAATATGTAATGATAATGAATTAATAGATAGTATATATATAATAAACCGTTAATAATAACAATATTTTAAAGACACTAAATCAATATTAACCTTCCATGTATAACTCATTACCCATGTACCTTAAATATCTCTATATTATATATATATAATATATATTAGAACTCAATCCTAATTAATCCATATCGATATATAGAACATCGTACTAAGTTCAGATTTTACTAGCCACACAGATAATCTCACAAGTCATTCCGAGCTCACATACTTACAGACATAACTCAGGACACCCTCCAGTATACTCATAATTTAAGCGTTATACAGTAAGGTTATGTATATAGAAATGCAGATAATATAGCAAGTAATAAGGTATATAATATGATGTATAAGTATAAAAATATAAAATACTCCTATAACTAATTGTTATCAGTTAAAGAGTAGAGAATTAACTAGATCATCATTCTTTAATCAAAAAAATCAGAATTACATACATACTCTCATGCACCAGTGTCAGCAAAATTTTACGTCTTTTCAATCACCCCTATGATCACGTGCCATCTCCCACTCTACGAAAATTCTAATTAATTACTCATGAACAACAAACCTATTGTGACCATACAGAAATGCACACACTATGTGAGATAAATAAGTGATGCTCTTAAAACGGGACACGAAATAAACTACAAATCCACCTAGTGCTTGACTTATCCGACGTAATTTAATACTCTAAAGTTGAACAGAGTCAACCTCTTGATCACATACTTCTGTTGACCCACCGAACATAATCGTAACTGATTTTTATTACGGTCCATGTTATGTACAAACACTGTCTTTATATGACATCTTTCCTCTAAGAGCGTTATCCACAAACTACGTCTTCATTGTTTACCTATAGCTAACACTTACTGCATAGCTAGTACTACATGCAACGGTATGTAACATACATATCCTAAGCCGATAGGACGTTTATCATAGCCAGAACTCATCTATCATCCCCTCAAACCTTCACCTGTCACAACCT
>JABUQX010024712.1:20000-27500 GCA_015478945.1 Trachelipus rathkii | reverse complement strand
CTCTCATTCACTTCTTCCGATCGCCAGTACGGCTTTCGGGCGCTCGAGGTCTACTGGGCGAATATACTTTCCTATCTTACTGGATTTATGGTTTTCCGCCCTTAGGAACATACGGGGAGACTTGCGTGGTTGGCGCTTGACATATCCAAAAGCCTTTGATGAAGTATTACACGCGTCTTTAATCTCCAAATTTCTCCTCCTATGTATCTAATATCTTTCCTGTTTTCTTTCCTTCCCCTTTTTTTTTTTTCTTATGTTTAGTTTTCTTTCCAATCGCTCAATATCGGCTGTTTGTTGATGGGGTGACTTTGTTCTTTCCTTTTCTGATCAATAGTGGTGTTCTCAGGGTTCTGTTTTATTTCTCCTACTTTATTCCTTCTGTTTCATTAATGATCTTCTCACCTCACATCTAACTCTATCCACTTCTATGCCGATGACTCGACCCTTCATTCTTCAACTTCATTTTCAATTCTGCTTCCTCTTTTACTTCTAGAATTGCCTCCGTCTTAATCTTTCTGATTCTATTCTCGCAGATCTGGATAGAATTTCGGGTGGGGTCGTCGCAAACCTTTGGAAATTTAATTCTTTTTTAAAACCCCAACTTCTACCAATCTCCCTCTCTAAGACACCATTTAACTTTCCTTATCTCTTTGGACGGTTCTCTCGTCTCTCCTGTTGACAATATAAACATCCTGCCTTAACATAAACAAAAAAAATGTCTTGGAAACCTCACATCACAATGGTTGCTAGGGCGGCCTCAGAAAAACTGGGAGTTTCTGCTTTTAGACTGCGAGACTTTTTTTCCTCTTCACAGTAACTCCAGTTATACAAGGGTTCTCTTCCGCCCTTGTAATGGAGTACTGTTTTTACATCTGGTGGGGTTACAGTTCACATGTCATTTGGATGGGGTCGAGTTTAAGGCTAAAAGACTTAAAAACTATTTTTTAACTGTAGTGTGCATTTGACCTTCTATTTTTGCGGCGCGATGTTGGTTGCTTTATCTCTTTGCTTATATGTTTACCGTAGCGGCAGGTTGCTCGAGGAACTTTCCACTCGCGGCCCCTCCTTTAAAAGGACGCCCTCGTTAGCACAAGGGGTGCTGTGTAGCACATGAGTCTTGTGTTGATGTTAGCAACTCCAGACTAGTTTTCCTGCGCGCCATCCTTCTCTGCCACCTCTGTCTGTGGGAATTCTTTCCATCTTCTGTGTTTCCTACTCTATTTAACTCATCCACTCTAAAGTCTGCCGTCTGGTCATCTTGCGTTGAATTGAGTTAGTTGAAATTTTGTTGGGTGTAACACCCCCTCCTGGAATAGGGCCTTGCCCGTGAGCATTGAGTATAAGTGTGTTTTATATATATTTTATTATATATATATATATATAATATATATATATATATATAATATATATAATATAATATATATATATATATATATATATATATATATATATATATATATTATGTTATATATATATATATATATAAATATTTATATATAGTATATATATAATATATTATACTTATTATATATTATTATATATATATGGTCAGCATAATATTATAGCTATATATATAAATTATAGTATATAATATATATATTGAATATAATTATAAATACGATATATATATATATACTAAAATATATAGTATATATATATATATATTATGGATCAATAATATTATATAGTACTGTTGGGACTTTAAAGAAATATAAAAACTTTAACTGCTATGATATTTTAAATTATATAATATATTCATATAATATAATAAGATGAAATTCATATATATATATATTTCATATACTACTGTAACACATTAGTATTATTAATAGGCTATATTAGTAGACTATATAATATATAATTATGATTAACCCTTATTCTGATATAATATATGTATTTTTCTCATATATATATATATATAGATTACTAAAATATGTTAACAATAATACTATATATATATATATATACTATATATATATATATAGATGAATATATATATATATATGATCATGCCAAATTTTCTTACGAACAAAATAATCGGCCGAGGTATTTTTCAGACGAAAGAAAAATCAGAAAGAAAATTTATGAAACCGAAGAAAAAACAGCAAATCTTTCTGTGCAATGCTGATATTTTCAAATGTAATCTTAACTTAATATTAACAAAAAAGTGTAAAAGAATTCGCTATATATTTTTTTTGTTGGGCCTCACACCTAAGCTTATAAAAATGAGTAAGCTCTAGGCCAATTTATTCAAGTTTAAGTTTGATGTATAGCACGTAAAGGTGTTAGAATGATGATATTAGGACGCCATGACGCTTTTTCTTATTAAATCAATTAACGCATACCGTAGGGTGGCAATACATTCGTTGGCTGCGGGACTGCATTGCAGACCGCGATCGTTGCCCAGCATAGGAATTTAAGGGGCGTAGAACGCCTACCGTGCTCACACTTACTATCCTTTTGTTGCATCATAAAATATTTAAATATTAATTCTATCTTTTTTCGTACAACAATTAAAGAAAACCAACCAGGAGTATTAAAAATCCCTTACCGTGCTAAAAATGTGCTCATAAGAAAATTTTCATTGACCCTTTAATATATTATGTACTTATTCATACACTAGTTACTATAGTTGAACTATTAGTATATATAATATATAAATTATAATATATAATTATTAATATATATTAATTATAGTATATATATAGTATATATATATTATATATATTATATAATATATATATTATATATATATATATAATATATTATAATATATATATATTATATAATATTATATATATATATATATTATAATATATATATATATATAATATATAGTATTATATTATATATATAATATATATATATATTATATTAATATATTATATTATATATAGTATATATATATATATATATAATACTTAATTAATATTAATATATTAATATATATAATTTTATATTATGGCTATTTATATAAGTGGTTGACTTCCAAGTAGATGCAAAATAATAATCAATAATAATGATTGATTTATTTAATTTAATATATGTTATAGAATATGGTAATATACTCATTTAATATTTTTTGAGTATAAGTGTAAACCTAACCATAACCTATGACCTAATAACCTAACCTACTTAACCTAAACCTTAAACCTTAAACATAACTAACTAACCTTAATTATATAAACCTTAATATCTAATTATTAATTAACGGATTGTACAACCACTTAATAATATGTACCTATTATTATAATAATATATATTAATAAATAAATTATTATATAATATATATATTATATTTATAATATATATTAATATATAATAATAAATATATAGTATATAAAAATATATATATATCATATATTATAATAATAGTATATATATATATATTATATATATTATAAAAATATATTATTAATATTATATTATATATTAATAATATATAATATAATTAAATTTATATATAATATATATATATATATAATATTAATAATACTATATATATATATATATATATTAATATTAATATATATATATAATATATATATATAAATAATTTATATAATATTATATATATATATAAATTATATATATATATACATGGGCGTAGGCATGGATGATTTCATTTAGGGGGCAAAGATTTATGTGAATATATATATATAATTATAGTATATAATATATATATTATATATTAAATATATATATTATATTATTATATAATAAATATATATATAATTTAAATATATATATATATATATATAATATTTATTATAATTATATATATATTACTAATATATATATATATATATATAATTATACTAATTATTAATATATATTATATATATATATAATATATATATATAGTATTATAATTTAATATATATATATATATATTATATTTATATATATTAATGTTATTATAATTATATATATATATATTATAATATATATAATATATATATTATTATATATATATATATATTAATATATATTAATATATTAGTAATATAATATAGATTAATTATATATATATATATATATATATTAATATTATTATATATATATATATTATTATATTATATGTATATATGGATTAATATATATATATATATATATATTAATAATTATATATTATATATATATATATATTATTAATTATTAATATATATATAACATATATATAATATATATATATATTATATATATAATATATAATATATTATATAAATATTAATATAATATAAATTAATATATATTATATTTAATAATATATTATTAATATATATATATATAATTATATATATATATATTAATATATATATATATTATAATATAATATATATAATATATAATTATTTATATATATAAATTATGGTTCTATCAAAATTTGCATTGTAAATATTGTTATCTTCAAATTCTGCAATTGTGTTTATTAAATGTTTGATTGTCTTATGCGAAGTAGTACTGTAATATCAACTGGTACGCCTTCCGAGATTGAATTTAATCAACATTTGGGCAGCCAACCAAATGCTTATCGTAATCAATACTTGAAAGTTCTATGAGGTGAAGGTAAATAATGGATCAGAAGAATTTCAAGCTGTATATAAAAAGCATCAAAGCTAGTGATTGACTTTAAGCCAATTATGGTGAGAAAACGAAAACTACATTATAAATCTTTATATAGAAAAATTAATTTAATAATAATACGTTAGTAATTTAGTAATCACTACTTCCATATATCTATCTGATTGATGTTATTTTTTTCTGTTTTATCTACTACTTATATAACCTTTAAAAACTTCTATTATAATCGTACTGGTGCAACACATATAAGGGTTCCTAATTTTTTATTTCGCCATAATGATTTTAGGGGCGGACAAAGTGCCCCCCCTGCCCCCCTGCCTACGCCCTATATATATTAATATTTAAATATAATATAATATATATATATATTTATATTTATAATAATATATTATTAATCACTAATTTACTATATATAGTATCATATATATATTATTTATATATATATATATTATATATTATATATATGATAATGGATAGATAATATTGAAATAGAAATTATATATATTAAATTGTATCTATATTTTACAAATATTTATATAGATTATGTATAATATATATTAATATATATATTAAATAATTAATTAATTAAATACTATAATATATTATAATATATATATATATATAATATTAATATTAATAATTATATTAATATTATATTATATATATAAATGAGAGTAAGATAAAAATAATATATTAATATATAATTAGAACATAGAGATAAAAAATATAAAGTATTAAATATAATGATTATAGTATTAGTATTAATTGTTTGTAGATAAAGACATAAGAGATATAGGGAAGATAATTTAATTATAAATGATTTATAATTATAAAGCAACTTTTAAAAAAATTAAAAGATTAAAAAGGAATATAGAGAAGAAAAGAGATAAATAGATTTAAGATATAAAAAAGATTAAAAAACATGTTTGAAAATAGGATTTAAAAATAAAAATAAAAGGATAAAAAGATATCAAAAATAAATATGAAAGCAAATGTAAGATACAAAAAAATAGAGATTATATATTATATAAAAAACAAACAAAATAAAAAGATATAAAGAAAAATTAAAAGATAGAATAGATAAGATAGTAATAGATAGATTAGAATTAGATAGATAGATAGATATGATAGATTAGATAGATATAGAGAATAAGATTAGATATAGTAAAGTTAGATAGTATATCCAATAAATAGATGTGGTATAAATGGATTGATAGATAGACAGATTAAAGCTTGCTAGATAGTAGATAGATAGATAAAGATAGGATAGATAGATAGATAGATAAAGATCAGATAGTTAATAGATAGATAGATAAGATAGATATATAAATAGATAGTGAATATGTGAATAGATAGTATATGCATACAAACATAATTAATTAAGTATTAATACATTAGAATTGTAATAGATAGATATTTAATAGATCCAGAAGTAATAGTTTATTAGAAGATAGATAGATAGATAGATAGCATATGATTAAGATATGATGAAGATTAGATTAGATAGATTAGATAGATAGAATAGATAGATACAAGAATCCATATACTTTGTTTATGAATGTTGTAAAACCGAAAAGAGGAAATGAAAATGTTTTTGCAACTTGAGAGCAAAAAAAAAAAAAAAAAAACCTCATTCAAAAAAATATTTTTAAAAAAATATTTTTAAACAACATTTAGAAAAATATTTTCCTTTAATTTATTTTGACAGAAAAAGAGGTTTTGAACAAAGGGAAGTTTGTTAATTTTTGTTCTATTATTATTATTATTATTATTATTATTATTATTATTATTATTATTATTTTATTATTATTATTTATTAATTTTTATTTAATTATTATTATATTAATTATTATTTAATTTAATTAATATTATTATATTATTATTATTATCTAATTCATTATATTTATATTAATTATTATTATTATTTATTTAATTAATTATTATTATTATATTATATTATTTTTATTATTATTATTATTATTATTATTATTATTATTATTATTATTATTATTATTATTATTATTATTATTATTATTATTATTATTATTATTATTTAATTATATTATTATTATGAATAATAAGTATTATTGTTATATATTATTATTTAATTATTAATTTATTATTCATTATTATTATATTATATTATTATATATTATTATTTATTAATATATTATTATTATTATTATTATTATTTACTATATATTTATCAGAGGATTATTATTATTATGTCATTATTATTATTATTATTTTTATTATTATTATTTATTATTATTATTATTATTATTATTATTATTATTAATCTATTATTATTATTCATTACTCATTATTATTATTATATTATTATTATTATCTGATTATTTCATTTTATATTATTATTAGGCTATCTACTCTATTATGATATTATTATTGAGTTGAATTCATTTATGTGCTTTAATGTATTATTAGTATATATATTATTATTATTATTATTAATGTGATTATTATTATTATATAGATATTAGAAACAAAACCAAGATTATTTCATTAGTTATTCTATTTTTTATAAAATTATTTTTACTATATTATTATTTTAAGTTCATAGCCTTCAATTATGCAGATATAATAAAAAAATTTATCTCCTAAATATTTTTATTTGTATTCTATTTATTTCAAGAAACATTGACTTGAGAATATATAATTAATATTATCAGGAAAATAAACTATATTAATAATAAAAGATTATGATAAAATCTGAATAATAGAAAATTGGGATTTAAGATATATATATATATATATAATGATTATATTTATAATTGCTAGATTATAATAATATATACTAGCTTATATTATATATTATCAAATATCATAATTTTAAAAATAATATAGTATAGCTTGCTTTTATACTATATATTATATATATACTTAAAAATTAAGATC
>JABUQX010024712.1:7500-15000 GCA_015478945.1 Trachelipus rathkii | reverse complement strand
TTTAGAAGTACAATTTTTTGAATAAAGTTATATAATCTGGACGATTGAATAACTATGAGGTTTTTGATGTACTCGAATATTCTTAAAAAACCAAATCATGCATAAAGTGTTCTCACTCGGTAAATGTGACCACACAAAAATAAATTCCACCCTCGTTCCGAAGAAATCACGGTATATAAATTTAGAGATAATGAATCCTCAAAGGATGAATAAACATACTGATATTGTTTTTTTTCGAATATCCGTGATATTGCTGCAACAAGGTATTTAGTACCTTCAGGACAGACAGTTTAATCAACTTCTTTACAAATGATGTCTTTGGAGCTGAACTTTCGTGAAAAACGAGTCAGAACAAACATTCCAGATCGATATTTGTAGGTGCATTGCCATCTACGATAAACGCGCCATCATCCATCACTGCGCTCTCATTATATTAGACATTTTTCTGGCGAAGGAAAACTAAATACCATAGTAACTTCCACATCCTCCATTTACAGCTCAGATTTATCTTAAGCTTACTCGTAGCGATTTCTAACCTCTTTCACTAAGTTTGGAATTATGACAGCCTTGAAGTGGTCTTAATCATTTCTGACGAGGAAAATCTATAAAAATAATTAACTCTGTAAACACGTAATTCTAAAAACAAACTTCAGGAAAATTGGTACATTCCTATAATATAGTGTACTGACTTATTTAGAGTGAAGTGGAAGGACGACGTGTGGAACGGAGGCTGATGCTAAGCACCCCAAAGATAGAATGATCTTCGAGGGAGATAACGTGTAGACTGTAAATTTGCAAGGATAAGTACCAATACATAAGATTAAATACATCAGTACACGTACTTTTGGGACATAATGAATATACGTAAGAGAGGATATGAATGAGATAGATGAGGCTATATACAGTGAAGCTAGGTTTAAATAATAATTCTTATTAAGTAAATTATCTTACCGGAAATATATTAAATATATTATAATATAATATATAATAATTATTATATATATATTATATTATAATATATATATATATATATATATTATATATATATATATATATATAATAGTATATTATAATATTAAATAATATTATATATATATATAAATTAATATATATAATATATAATATATACATATATATATATAATTATATAATATATATATATATATATATTATATTAATATTTAACATTATATATTATATTTTATGTAATATATTAATATATATATATATATTATTATATATTATATAATATATATATATAATTGATAGTATAACTATAATTAATTATAATATATATAATATAATATATATACCGTGGTGAGTATAATAATATATATATAATATATATTATGTAATACTATTACACTATAATCCACATCTATATCCCTATTAGGTAGGCCATTCAGCCTGTCAAACGGATCAGCGTCGTCATCCATCTTCCCTTATATACTCTAATCGGCACCTCCTGTTCTATCAAGGTTTGCATCGCAGGAAGTCCATGCCTTCTCAAAGAATCCTCCACTGAGTAATTTCATATCTTTCTAGGTCATCCTCTTTTTCTCACCCCTTCCAGTATCCATCTCCATCATCCCTTCACTATTCTAGGCACAGAATCAAAAGCCTTTCTCAAATCATTAATTAATAGCAACAAAAACTATCTAATTAAATTCCCATGCTCTTTCAAGTACCATTCTCAAGGCAAACATAAGATCTGTCGTACTTCTCTTTTTCTTGCATCCACGCTGCATTTCACCAAGTTGCGGCTCTACAACCGCCTTCAGTCTTTTTTTTTATTTCTCTCACACACTTTTGTCATATGGTCAATCCGAGATATTCCTTTAGAATTTTCACAAACTCCTGCACTTCCTTTTAATTTTTGTGTATGGGGATTATGATAGTTTTACAATATATAAAAATTAAATGACAATATTTAAAAATAGGTAGTTTTTAAAGAAATTTGAGCCCTACTAATAAAGAGAATTTTAATGATTTTTCTTTCCTTTTATCTTTTATATTTGCTATATTTATCCATTTTTATTTAATCCATTTACATCCTCCTTCATTTTTTTTTCTCTTTAACCTCATTTCATCTTTCTTGTATCTTTTCTTTTCCCATTCATTTCTATGATTATTATCAATACTCTTTTTCTTTTTCTTTTTCTTTTTCTTTTTCTTTTTCTTTTTCTTTTTCTTTTTCTTTTTCTTTTTCTTTTTCTTTTTCTTTTTCTTTTTCTTTTCTTCTTTCTTTTTCTTCTTCTTCTTCTTCTTCTTTTTTTTTTCTTTTTCTTTTTCTTCTTTCTTCTTCTTCTTCTTCTTCTTCTTCTTCTTCTTCTTTCTTCTTCTCCTGCTCGTCTTCTTCTTCTTCTTCTTCTTCTTCTTCTTCTTCTTCTTCTTCTTCTTCTTCTTCTTCTTCTTCTTCTTATCCTTCCTTTTCTTATTCTTCTTCTTATCCTTCTTCTTTTTCTTCATATTATTATTATTATTATTATTATTATTATTATTATTATTATTATTATTATTATTATTATTATTATTATTATTATTATTATTATTATTATATTATTATTATTATTATTATTATTATTATTATTATTATCATCTTGTTATTATTAATTAATTATCTTTGCTACCTACATATATTAATATCATTAATATTACAATCCCTCTTAAATATATTTCAATTCTTTATCATTACAGTATTGTTATAATTATTGATATTTCTATTATATTGATGATGACGATCCCAATTGATTCTGCAAGTTGAACTTTCACGTTTGATCTCTTTGTGCCCTCTAAGAGGCAGACGACTCTGCATTTTGCTTTAGTCTACACACTCCTATAGCTATTTGAATATTTCGATTTATTACCCAAACACTTAATCTCCATTGTGACGTTAGGACATTACCTAACAACCTTGTATTTCTTTTTTATTTTATTTTGTCCTCTTCCTCATTAGGATTTTTTGGTTCCTCCCTACTCATTCTCCACGGACCACATATACAAATAGTTTCCTTAATACGAACACTGAAGTAAGACCTCTTCTCCTACAGTGTGAACTAAATGATCGAGAGAGAGAGAGAGAGAGAGAGAGAGAGAGAGAGAGAGAAGAGAGAGAAGAGAGAGAAGAGAAGAAGAGAGAGAAAGAGAGAGCAGAGAGAGAGAGAGAGAGAGAGAGAGAGATAATTCTTAAAAATGAAATGAGAAATAAAATTAAGATTGAATATATAAAAATATGAATTAATACATGCGTTCAATAAGTATTTTGTGAATGATATAAATATATAAAACATAAAGAAATAAAATGATAAAAAGAAAAAGAGAAACTATATAGAAAGAAATATAAAATTGTAAAAAGATATAGTTAAAATGGAAAGTTAAAAAATTAAATTATGAACAGATATATTTGAGCCGAGCCGTCGAGAGCGGACGCATTGAAAAGAGAGTGGAAAAAGAAAAGAGAAGGTTCAAAAGAAAGGAATTAGAGAAGAGGACCAAGAACAACCACAAGAGCTGGCAACGAGGGATTGAAACTTTAAGTGCTGGCGAAGAAGATGGTTTCTGAAAACATTTGATCAGATTGTGCAAAAACATTTTAGAAAAAGGAATTACAAATAAAAAAATTTATAAAATTTAAGCAAAATTAAAATCTATTTTAAATAACAGAGGAACAACAAAATTTAATTATTGGTTCTTTTTGATATAATAAAAGTTAAGTAAAATATTTAGTTATTTATTATAAGAAGAATGGACATTCGGCTGAGTCGGCTCGTATAGGTCAAAAAGGAATGGATCAAGCACTAAAATAGCGTCCGGTAGCTCAGCGGTAGAGCACTCGCCCAACTAAGCGAGAGACCCAGGTTCGTCATGGTCGGTCGCTCGTGAGTGTGAGCTATTTCTCTTCTTGCTCGCGTCTTGCTCGACTTAAAAATTGAGCACACCCCCTCCTAGATTAGGGCTCTGTCCGTAAGCGGTGGTGTTAAAAAAAAGATAATAGATGAAAATATTGTGATAAAAATAGATGAAAAAGAAAAAGATATAGATTAAACATGGAAATTAAGGATAAAATGATAGGAAAATAAAGATATGAATTGATGAAAATGATACAAGGATAAAAAGATAGAGATAAAAGATAAAGAGATAGTGTTAAAATGATCAATGATAAAGATAAAAAATAAAAAAGCAAAAAGATATGAAAGATAAAATGTTAAGATAAAAAGATGAGAAACAAAAAATAGATAGATAGATAGATAGATAGATAGATAGATAGATAGATAGATAGATAGATAGATAGATAGATTATGATAGTTATTACGACAGAATAGATAAATTAAAAGATAGATAGATAGATAGATAGATAGATAGATAGATAGATAGATAGATATATTAAATTAATTAAACTTTATTTTATAAAATATCTAAAAAGATATAACAGAAAAGATAGATAGATAGATAGATAGATAGATAGATAGATAGATAGATAGATAGATAGATAGATAGATAGATAGATAGATAGATAGAAAGAAAGAGAGAAGATAGATAAATAGATAGATAGATAGATAGATAGATAGATAGATAGATAGATAGATAGATAGATAGATAGATAGATAGATAGATAGATAGATAGATAGATAGATAGAACGAAAGAAATTGATAGACAAATAGATAGATAGATAGATAGATAATAGATAATAGATAAGAGTTAATAGATAATATATAGATTAGTAGACAGAAAGAAGATAGATACATAGATAGATAGATAGATAGATAGATAGATAGGAACGAAAGAAAATTGATAGAACAAATAGATAGATAGATAGATAGATAGATAGATAGATAGATAGATAGATAGAGGTAAAGAAAGAAAGATAGATCATAGATAGATAGCTGGATAACAGATGGAAAGATACAGATATTGGGTAAGAGATATATAGATAGATAGATATATAGAAGAACGAAAGTAATTTTGATAGGGAAATAATGATAGAATAATAGATAGATAATTAGATTATAGATGGATAGATGGATACATAAAAATTAGAAAAGAAAGATAATAGAAAGATAATAGATAATAGATAAGATAGATAGAAAGAAATTAGATATAAAGATAGATAGAGAATGGATAGAAGGATAGATAGATAAGATTGGTAGATAGATAGATAAATATGATAGATAGATAGATAGATAGATAGATAGATAGATAGATAGATAGATAGATAGATAGATAGATAGATAGATAGATAGATAGATAGAACGAAAGAAATTGATAGACAAATAGATAGATAGATAGATAGATAGATAGATAGATAGATAGATAGATAGATAGATAGATAGATAGATAGATAGATAGATAGATAGATAGATAGATAGATAATAGATAGAACCCAAAAAATGATTAGACAATGAGATAGATAGATAGATAGATAGATAGATTAGATAGATAATATTTAGATAAATATATAGAAATTAAAGTGATAAAATGGTAATAGATTAAATAATAGATAGATAATGGATCAAAAGATAAAAAGATAAAAGATAGATAGATAAGATAAGAACGAAAGAAATTGATAGACCAAATAGGATAGATAATAATAATAGATAGATAATAGATAGCATAGATAATAATAATAATAATAGATAGATAGATAGATAGATAGATAGATAGGATAGATAGATAGATAGATAGATAGATAGATAGATAGATAGATAGATAGATAGATAGATAGATAGATAGATAGATAGATAGATAGATAGATAGATAGATAGATAGATAGATAGAAAGATAGATAGATGACTTTGTTTATGAATGAGGAAATTTAAAAGTTTTGGTAAATTGAAAGCAAGAAAAACTCGCTCAAAAATATTGCTTACAATCCTTTAAACAAAATATTTGTATTTTATTTATTTTAACTGAAAGAAAATTTCGAATTAAGGAAAGTTTGATAACTTTTTTCAAGTTATTATTATTATTATTATTATTATTATTATTATTATTATTATTATTATTATTATTATTATTATTATTATTATTATTATTATTATTATTATTATTATTATTATTATTATTATTATTAATATTATTATTATTATTATTACAAAAATATTTATGAAACTAAGTAATTTACATATGGTTTAAAATTAGTTTCAGATTAAGAACATTGCCAGTGTTAGTTCGCTCTCTGCTATTTTTAATTTTCTTAGAAATTATTGTCTAAAGGCGTTTCCGTTTTGGCATTTGTGCTTAAGAAACGTAAGAAATGCTCGAGTTTGCCGTCGTTTTTCTCTAACTTAGATCAAAATCTTAAGAAATGTTTGTCAAATGTAAGGAATTTTCTTAATACTGTAAGGTTGCTATTTCCAGTGCTTACTGAATTTAGGTCTTTCTTACGAAAAAATGTAAAACAAAGCAAATGGCGGCAGGAAGCAGGCAGGAAATTATTTATAAATTCTTTCTTTATACAATGGACAAGAAGTTTTATGAGTAATGCCTTTAAAAAGAATAAGATTGTGCCAAATATTTATGTGGTATTCATATTCTTTTTCCTGTTTGATATATTCGTAAAGAAATCAAATGATAACGTTTTCACTATGTGGTAGGCCCGTTTGAATTGATGAATGTTTCTTTCGATAAAATCGACTTTGAGACTAATTTTTTCCAAAACGATGAATTCAGTAGTAACAATGACAAATCCCAATTAATGGGGGGGCGCGGCGCCCCCCTTACTCAGGAAAGACGATGAGCGTTTTTTCGAG
Organism: Trachelipus rathkii; assembly: GCA_015478945.1. Lineage (NCBI taxonomy): Eukaryota > Metazoa > Arthropoda > Malacostraca > Isopoda > Trachelipodidae > Trachelipus > Trachelipus rathkii. The sequence goes on along the minus strand of JABUQX010024712.1, from coordinate 8,250 downwards.
TTCCACCAAGGGTGGGCTATCTTTTGGTGTACATTTCATGTACGCCGTTTTACCCTGTGGGGTCGCTCCCCCCGGGACCTATATTTCTATTGATGTTTCCATGTACGTGCGTGAGCATGTATGTGCGTAAGGATATTGTGATACACATACATGTTTGTTTTTTCCCCCTACCCCCCTTTGTTCGTTACTTACACGAGTTACTAACCCATGTGCGCGGCTTACTCGCTTAAATGGACAACCCAAAGCCGTGCACACGGCTTACTTACTTACATGAGCTACTTACTTACATGAGCTACTTACTTATATGAGCTACTTACTTACATGAGCTACTTACTTACACGAGCTACTTACGGTGACGTCATCGCTGTAGTTACTAACCCAAAGCCGTTTAAGTACACTGGAAGTGAATTAAGTAACACTTGGAAGTTTATTAAGTACACTTGAAAGTACTTATACGCGTACTTAATGTTTCCGGGTTCCGCGCGATCCCGTGTCCCCTTCGGGACCGCGCCCGCTCGTTTGCTGGCTGGCTGAACCGTCCGCCTCGACCGCCCGCCTAGCTCGCTCGCTCGAATACTCCGTGACGTCACACGCTGTGTGACGTCGCACACCGTGCGCTCGCTCGCGCGCCGTCATACAAAAATTATCATATCTGGGATACGATTCAGTGCCATTCAGGACCGAGATACGATCCTGCTATCGCTGAGTTAAGACTTCGCGTCTTACTCCACTGTGCTAAGCCTCAGTGAA
>JABUQX010024712.1:0-2500 GCA_015478945.1 Trachelipus rathkii | reverse complement strand
CTTCGCGAATATACCAATCGTTTATATTGTTGTCCCCCAAATATTTTTTCAGTTCCTCAACACCATCCCCTAGCACATATGTAAAAAGTTCTCTAAGCGATACTATAGTTTGTTTAGAGGCTGGATCATCGATGTAAATAGATCCACGCCAATGTTCTCTAAACGATCTAATAAATTTTTGCACATCCATAGAAGCCAAGAACTGCTTAATAATAGTTTCATGATCGTCTGTTAACATTTTTTTAAATGTGTAATATTCCAGATACAGCGTATAATACGCTACAGTGACATAATTAGTCAGTATTTCCGTTTTCTTCAAATGCCTTAATATTTTCTTACGCGCCTCTGACAGATATTTTATCTGCGGTAGACCATTAATATAGAATCCGTAAGATGTAGGTTCATATACACCCGTTTCACTACACATCCGCCATATTCTAATTTCCATACTGTAAGTATTTAGATATTTGGAAAAAGCTAAAGTGAGCTGCTTACCATCGCTTCTACTAATGACTGTTTTAGGCTGGTTTAAAACCTTCATTGAATTAGAGTTTAACATAGACCAAGCTTCAGCGTGTTTACATATACTGAGTAATTCTTCCACACTCATAAAGACATGCTTGCCTGTAGAATATGTCGAGTGATGAAATCCTGTGAAATATTCAAAGCCATTAGAATTTCTTTTATATATGAACGAAACACTACTCCTTGGGATCTTGATCACCCACTGAATAATATCTTGTATGGCGGTATATCTGTTAAGGCGGATCATGATGTAGGTAGAGAGAGCACGACCTTATAACACATCCAAAGACTAAATACTTATGATCTTTTAAATAAGTTTAAAGATATAAGATAATACAATTTTAAAACGATAAAGCTTATTGCTGTGATTGGAAGAAATGAACCAATCACAGGCGAGGATGACATTCACTGAAACGAAATAAGCTTAGTTTTAACTTAGCTTTTGTTGGTTCGACGTTGTATAGCTGAAAACTTTTATTAAATGTTACAATTTAAGTCCATGTTTTAAAGCTTAGTGAAAATATAAAATGCATACGTTTGAATAGAGTAGGTGTGATATATTTAATAGTAATAAGTTTGTACTACTATTACAGCTACTACTACTACCCCTGTTACGGCTACTACAACTACTACTACTACTACTACTACTCTTGCTACTACTACTATCGCTACAAATGTTATACGGCCGCTGAACCAATTCTAGTTTAATGTTTGATGTAATCCGCTAGCATCTTTTTCTTCTAGTTCCTGTATTCGGCTGCTAGGTAGTGAGAATTTTATTACTGTTACTGTTATTTTCATGAAAATGGGTGCTCAAACGATACTTAAAGCTATAAAGAAGTAAAGTATGGCTCGGTGAGAGAGGGTGTGATGGACCCATGCAGGGGGGGTTATTATCCCAACGGCTTTAAGTACTTAGGGTCAGTAAAAACGTGTTTCTACTGTAATATTTCCATACTAAACATAAAAATAAGTGACTTTATTAATATATCAGGCTGTAATATTTCCATACTAAACATAAATTATAAGGATGAAACGTTGTCAAGGTTAGATTCGCTGGAAAATTTTGTTAATGTCAACGTTTATCCGCAGTCCATAATGGTGTCAAATTTGATAAATATAGTTTTGGGACCTAAGTTTTTGCTGTTTGTTTGGCGTTGTATTCTGGTTGTTTAGTTTACAGCGCCCCAATATATTAGATATAATATATATATATATATAATATATATTATATATACTATAATATATATATATATATATATATATTATATATATATAATATATATATATAATTTAAATTAAAAAAAAATGTCTAATATATATATATATATTATTATATAATATATATATTATATAATATATATATATATATATATATATATATATATATATATATATATATATATATTATATATATTATATATAATATATATATAATATATATATATCTCACACTACTTTCATGAAAGTACCCGTGAAAGTAGCTCATGTAAGAGCTCATGTAAGAAGTGGCTCGTATAAGTAGCTCATATAAGTAGTTCATGTAAAGTTTTTTAAAAATAAAAATCCATTTGTTTGTTTTTTTGCGGGCCTTTTTAAAAAGCCCCCCCCCCGGCCCCCAACCACCCCCATGGGTTTAGTAGATTATAAAATATATATTATATATATATAATACTATAATATATATATATAATATTTATATAATATATATATATATATATATATATATATATAATATATATATATAATATATATATATATATATATATTTTTCTATAAGAGTTTGTTGTTTGTTTTGTTTATTATTTTTTCTGTTAAATTTAAAGGGTGGTTACAGTTTATTAGGTTCTGTTTAATTCTTTTAACTTCATCATCAAATGATTACCAACCCGTGTACAATTTATGGTCTAAACCTGAATTATATACAGCTCCTACTTTCCAGAAGTATATAGTAGCAATTCAAATGTTAAATATA
>JABUQX010024711.1:20000-42139 GCA_015478945.1 Trachelipus rathkii | reverse complement strand
TACAATAACAAATATACTATATATATAATATAGATATATTATTAAAAACCAATAATGCAGTACACGTGACCGCTTCTGTGAATTTCCAAGAGCAGTCTAGTTGTTAGCTGCAAAATAAAGAAATTGTAGATTTTATAATAACAATTTTATAATATATATATAATATATATAATAATAATATATTATTAATATAATATAGTTATATATAATAGTATAGAATTAAATATATAAATTAAGTTATATAGTATAATTAATATATAAATTAATATATATATTATATATTCTCAAGGCTATTTTTAAGGGCTTAATGCTTTGAAATTGACAATCGTTTTTGTGTTTTTGAATTATTTACTGTCTTTTTTCATTGAACTATGAACGTTGATTTTATCATTAACATTCAAATCTCCCCCCCCAAAAAAAAAAAAAAAAAAATCAATTGTATTATTTTCCAGTTCAGCTTGTTTTTGAGGTTAGTATTTATAATATATTATATATAATAGTTAAGATATATAATAAATAGTATGATATATATATATATATATATTATTATATATAGTATATAAATATATTATATTAGGGATTGTTACCCGAACCAGAATTTTTGTATCCGGCCGGAACCGGAAACGTTCGGAACTTGAAAAAACGTTTGTACCCGGAGCATCCGAGCTTCGACTTTCAAGCTTATACCTTAACAATAAGCTCCGTTTCCAGAAGCCCGACTGGCGCAGCCCGGGCGGGCACACATGCATCGTTCAGAGCCCTTGTTGCGCTCACTTCCTTACGTACCGTTAAACCGCCACAGTCAGGGCTCCCGTGTTGATTAATATCCCTCGTATTTCGAGAAGATTCAACTAACGGTGGGCCTGCGCAGAAAATACTTTGTTTACAAACAAACAAAAAATTCTTTTTTTAACTTTCTTAACATGTGTGGGAAATGGCTTGCCAAAATTTTAACATTTTAGTAACTTTTATAGTAAGATCTAATTATATCTGATCCATTTAATTAAAAGACTGACACATAAGTATAAGATATTGCTATACAATTAGCCAGCTATCCAACGGGTGCGCGCGGCTAGTTTCCAGTACTAACAAATTTCTGTTCTCTGATTTCTATGTAATTTTTGTTCCCAATTCGGAAGCGTTTGCCGAGAGTCGTTTGGCACACGGACTGCACTCGGGCTTTCATAGAACGCAGCTATTTCGACTTTAAAACTTTGTCTGTATTAACAGAGTGGAGGTCTAGAAGTATCGGTCATCGTTAGTCATTATCATATACTGTGAGCCTTAAGTTCTATGCAAAGCCAAAATTTGGATAAGCGATCATAAATTATTAATAAAAAAGGGATATTCATATAGTCGCGATTTCAAGAAGCCCAAGTCAGCCGTGGTGCAAACATCGAACTTGGAAACGCTTTCGAATTGAAAAAAAACATGTAACCAATCAGAAGAACAGCTAATACTCTAGTAGCTGGAAAGCGGCAATTACCCGAGCCGAGCCGGGTCAATCGAGCTGCAATTGTAATAACAATACCTCATATACATAGTCTATATAAAGCTGGGGTTTTAGGAGTTCTTAAACTCTCTAACTTGCGAACATAGAAAAAATGAAACCTTTAATTTTATGCCAGACGACGTCTTTAAGGGTTTAGTAGTAAACGAAAAAACTAGCATCAATCGATAGATAATGAAGTAGTTTAATTATTATTTACAAACGTATATATAAATATATATATATTATATATTATATATATATAATATAATATAATATATATATAATATTAATAAATATAATATATATATATATAATATTATATTATATCACTCAACTTTGCCAACCCCTGAAATGGGAAATCCTGTCCTAAAGCCCATGGATCTTATACTATAATGTACGTATTAGTTTATGAAATGATACAATATAATTAGTATCCTAATATAAAAGTGACTGAAATATTAAAAAATTTGGCAAGCCATTTCCATGTTTTGTAAAAAGATTTGTTGTAAACAAAGTATCTTCCGCGCAGCCCGGCCCCCCGCGCCCCCCGTTTATAATTTCACCCGAAATCGAGATTAACAACTGGCGCGCTGACTGTGACGTTTACTTTGACGTAGAAGTGCGCAACCGGGCTCTGGCAACGATGCATGTGCGCCTGTGTGCCGGCCCTGCTTGTCAGTCGGGCTTCTTCGAGAAACGCAACTATTGTTAATAGTTCCTACGGTCTTACAAAAGTTTAGAAAGCATTTTCATGAAGCGAGGTAACGTGGTTTGGGATAAAGAGATGATCGTTTAACTCCAAAGATGTGAGAGCAAACATTCAAAATTCAAATACCTTTTGAAATAAGAGAAATTATGAAATTTATTCTTAAAAATTTAAAATTTTTGGCTTAAACAGTTATTAATTATTTCGTTTTGTTAGTAGTTCCTAACTTTCAAAAGTTAGTTTGCTTTAATAATAATCAATAATAATAAATAATAATAATAATAATAATACATATAATAATAATAATAATACCCTGTTCAAATTTTATTTATTCTCAGGTCTAGATTCTAGAGCAGGATGGGCAAAAATAATCAATATATTTAAATCAACTGATTTTTACGTATTTGCTTTTTTATTAAAAATCATGATTTTTTTTTTTGTAGACCTTTTTTTCTTAAATTAATATTAATCCTAGCTATATACCTAGATAATGATAAGTATATTTTCTATCTTACATAATCAAGTGAATTCAATCGAATGTTGTTTCCAAGGTCTTTTAATAAAGAATGATAAATAAAATTGAGTTACGCAGATATTATACGAGTATATAAAATTACGTAGTAATATATATATATATCTATATATATATAGTATTGATATTTGGAATATATATATATGTTATAATAATATATAATTAATATAAGATATATATATATATATATTATATATATTATATGATATATATATTTATAATATATATATATATATAATATATATATAATATAGTAGAGTTTCACTTCTACAAAAAGTATAAGGATACAATATTTTTTCATTGATTTATAAGCTGTCTACATTTCTCAGCTTTTTTGTTGGTTCTTACTATTTACTACAAGTCACATATTTTTAAGTTGCTTTTAAGGTCAGTAGGAGATAGTTTTTTTTGAAGTGATCAATATTGATCATTAATAAGTCCTATGAATTTCATCGGATACAATTTACGTAAGTGTTATTTTTGTTGTTTTTAGAATAGATGTCTTGTAAGCGAGCTTTCTTTCCTCAAGATAGTCGGATTTAGACACGTGAGAAATCTACGATCATCTTTATTCCTCAATTGTATTCTCTTGAGGTAAACTGATGCGTAATTCTTTTTGATTTTTTTTACATGTATATATATTTTTTTTAAAGGAACAGGGTACAGGACCCTTCTTGTGAACCCTTTTTGCTTCAGGATCAGAGCATTGGATCCTTACCTGAACAAGTGCTTTTCTTTTAATTGGGGCACAAAGCTTTTCTTGCAATTCCTCTTGTCCTGTGTTAGTTGAGCAGAGCAGGATTTTTTTTAGTTATTACACCTTTGGCTTTAAAAACACTCTCACAACTGTCTTCATCACCTTAGCCACAACCCTTAATCATGCCCAAGGTATTTGAGAGTAATAAATATAATCAATTTGTCTTGTTTAAGTAAAATAAATACAATTATCTTGTCTTGTCTTAATTAAGTATAAATAAATACAAATATCTTGTCGTATTTAAGTAAAAGAAGTAAAGAGATATAAAAAAAACCAATGTCAAAACTTGTAACTTTGTTTTTGAATACAAATATTTATTTTAACTTAAGAAGTTTGTGCTAAACTTTATTAATTAAGTGAATTGACTGTTAGCGCCTTAATTGATACTCTAAAAGTAAACTTCTAAAACAATATTAAAGTGTGAGTGAAATAAGAACAGTGATAAAACTACTCTAAGTCTATTAAAACTTAAAATTAAACTTACTTTATATTTTTGTTACTCGGGTGTTTATTCACAAACTATTAAACATTTGTAAACATTATTTACTTATTCTGAAAGGAATAAATCTTATATGTTGTGATTATAGATCAAATTTTTTTTAGGTTTAAGAGTGTTTATGTATATAATTATCTAATTTCTGATAGCGATATCAGTACCACAAAATTTCCAATATAAATAATTATATTTTGTATAAAATTTACCGATTTCTGATACCGATATCAGTACCTCGAGATTTCCAATACAAACTATTTCAAAAAAGGAGTTCGGAGTCAAATTCAATACTCTGTTTTGCTGGCCAAGCAAAACAATTAAAGGGGAGAAGGGAGTTAATATATATATATATATAAATATATATATATATATATATTGGGGTTCTGATGTGTTGCACATCTATTAATAAAACATGAATGTAATCCTATTTTGAGTATATTTATTACTTGTAATGCCTTGTATAATGAGAAATAATTAATTAAACTTTAAAAACAACACTTTTCTTACCTTTTTCTTAGTCCTCATTGGCAGAATTTTGGCAAGGTTAAATTCAAAAGCATTTCTTTTATTAAGGTAATCACTTGGCTTTGCTTTTACTGATTTATGATAGTCGTACTAATACATTTGATTGTGTGGCATAATCCTGAATCTATCAATTTTTTTTCATGTTTACGCTAATCTTTGGAGCGGAACCTTTTATATCTTTGAAGACTGTCTTCTGATGTCCTTGTACCCTTAGCTTGTAGTTTATACCTTCGCATGCGACAATGAAGCACGACTAAAAAATCTAGAAATAGAATAGAAGACTCAAGCCAGATCGATAGTTCATTGAGTGGAAAAGACGTGAGGTTGACATGCAATCAAGTTTTCTTTCGCCTTCAGTTTGGGATCATCTTAGTCAAAGTAACTCTTAAACCATCGCGTGTTATGAAACTGAGTTCTTCCATTGTAGAACTTTTGTAAGTCACTATACCGTTAAAACCAATACACTTCTTTTACTCCTTTGAAATCTGCATCACTTTCACATCCCGACAATTCTATCAACACAAAATTACGTAACGCAGAGCTTAGTTGCTTGACTACCCATGCTACCTTTTCCTACTTTTTCTTTGGACTTTATCGGTTTTCTATCTTTTCGAGTATTATCCGTCTAGCTCTGTGTTTTGTTTGCTAAAATTTCTATCTCCTTCATCGCAGTTCATCCTTCATGATTGTGGGTCTCCTTTACTGTCTAGTATACATTACAGCTCTACCATCTCACACACAGAACACAAGCAAAACAGTACATATGGCGGAATATGTGTTGTGGAGTGAAGTTAGGAGGTTGGGATATTGGGAGAGACTTGGTTGTGAGGATTGACATTTGAATGTGTGGGGGGATTGGCATAAAATTAAAATCAGATATATCGGCGAACAGAAACAGAAAGAACGTACACCACAGAGTTCGGTGAAACGGACAACCTACACCACCTCCCTGGCAACAACTAATCTACCGTATACCACCGTACTACAAAAACAAAACCCTTTGGTGGTGAAATCACAACAGGCAGCTACTCAACAAACTGCCCAGAAGACAACAGGTAATGGAAAGCTGGCGAAGCGTTACCACCTCCACAATGGATTTTCCAATAATCTCAAACATCTACAACAGGGCTCACAGAGACGTCAATCTGTCCCCTTTACATAAATGCAGAATGACGCACCTCCACTGGTATCAGTATCAATCAAAACACAATTTGATGAACAGATGGAGATGTTAAAAGCTAATTTATTTGCAAACAAACAATGATAATTGGCTCTTTCTAAGAGTAGTTTGTTATGTAGGGATTCTATACCCATCAACTCAACTAAAATGATCCTATAGAAAATACTCATTAGGGAATGGGGAACCTTTTCCCCAGTTCTTACAACGTTTTGAGGAATATGCGAGAATAACATATCCACGATCCACATCAATGTGAGAACATCGGGGTCATACCGGAGGCGGAATGAAAGACGTATCACGGAGTTATAAGAAAACAATGCAGGTATACTGTTATAAAACGCATACTAGGGCTGGTATTACTGGACTCATTACGAACAAGGTAAAACCCATCTTAATAACTTTAAGAACGAAAATTCTTTCCCATGAACTAACATACCCTTGTATTCTTAGGTGCAGGGTTTAGCCGAGATGGGATTCCCGGGTTCAGATGTGAAAAATATGAAAATGGTGCGTGAAAAATTAATAAATAGTACGCCATTGCAAGTACAACAACTGATACAAGCATCCATTACTGTATGTGAAATTGCTTTGGCGGGAGTTCCCATGAGTTGGGAAGCATTAGTCAAAATAATCTCGCAACATTATAATAGTTACAAAACCAACGGACATATGCCAGCATCGGCGATTCCCCAAGTACCATCCCAAGAGATTATTCCAGAACCATATTCACCTGAGGTGATTGATATTTCGAATGTGCAAACACATCCAAATTCATTACCACCCTTACCTATACAAACACAAGAATATTACAATCCACAACAAAATAACGTACCCCGGGGATATCTAACCTATCCGGGCTATGAACCGCCTATGCAACAAGTAACTCAACAACAATATGTTGTACCAACATTTGCACAGGTGGTTGCAACCACCAATGCCTCCATCGAATATGAATAATAATCCTAGAGGTAGTGTCCCTCCAAATTCACCTCGCCAAAATAGGACTTTCTATCCATCTAATAAAGGTCAAAATTCCCCTAAGAAAGGGCGTATATCACCACAACAAAATAATCGTCAACAACAACAACAACAAAATCAACCCTCTCAACAACCAACATCACAACATTCCCAACAACCCACTTCTTCTTCATCAACACAACAACCATGGTGGGCTGGAAATAACATTTCTTGTAAGTATTGTAAGACACCAGGACACCATGTTAAAGATTGTCCATCGAGGCCTTATTGCCAATTTTGCGGTAAGAGGGGGCATGTCTATGAAGAATGCTATGCTGAAAAGAATCAATGCATACGATGTAAAGAACATGGACATATAGTGCAAGACTGCCCACTAATGACAGAAAAACAAGTTAAATGTGACTCTACTTTGCGATGTCCGTATTGTCAGGGAAGTCACTTGGGCATGAATTGTCCACAGAGATCCCCTAAAAGTTCAAAAAACTAATTCACTCTGTGGGAGATGACCCACCCACAGAGCGAGGAGAACAACCTAAACAGCAGCGTCATAAAAAGCGTCGAAAGACAAACACCGGGTCACATTTGCCACCACCTCAACCATCTATGTTTGACGAAATTGAAAATTTAACAGTAGAACCTATAGAGGAATTATTACAGGTTGAGGTCGCTGAATGTCCAATGGATATATTCGATCTTTGTAAACCTTCTCCGGAGATTGAAATTGAGGAGATCGATTCTCAAGTAATAGAAAATTTAGTAATCAATCATGGTTCGATTCCCCTTAAGGGATCGGTCGATCCTGACAATCATTCACTTACAAACTTACTCCAACAGGAGTCTACATTAACTACGCCTATATTGACAGGCCCATGTCTTCATCTAAAAAACTTATCAACATCTTCACCTGCTACTTTAGTTATAGGGGTCATAATTGAAGACTCCCAACAAACACAATTAATAGATGCTCTTGTAGATACAGGGGCCTCCGTTAGTATTATAACACATAGAACTTATAAACTTCTAGATCCTAATAAATATCCTATACAGCCTACTGAATATGTTAGTATTCGTGGCATCGGTGATGTCATCTTCGGGGTTATGGGGGCTGTTACATTATCATTACACCTTTCTAATAATTATGTAACACAATCTAGGGACTTTGTGATAGTTCCGGATGAGGTAGTATGTTACGGAGTGGTAATTGGATATGATCTTTTACAATCAGAAAATATTTTGCCAGACTTGGCCAATAAAGAACTAATAACAAGACATGATAATGTCTTGACCATTATTGCCAAAGACATAAGAACCACTGAAGGTCAAGAACATGCTGCTAAACTAGACAAAGATGTACTAATTCCTCCTAATAAAGTAGTTAAAGTAGCTATAAAACCAGAAGAGGTTTTAAGAAATCGAGATTTGTCTAGCGAAACATTACTATTATTTACTCCGAATGATAAAAATCACTTTGTGATGGACCATGCGGTCATATCTTGTACATTTGACACTCCAGTAGTGCTGCCTTGTTATAATCTTTCTAATAATATAATTAAGCTGAAATCAGGTTACCCATTAGGGTCATTTTCAGTGCTTTCTATCCATCCTATAAAATCAGTGCCTGTAAACATGGTCGAAATTACTCAAAAACCTCAAAGCACATACCAGGAATGGACATCTGTTAATCTCGAGGAGGCTTTTCAGCTTGATTCAACAGACTTGACTCGGGAGCAAAAAGATCAATTAATTCAACTCTTACTTCAATATCCCACTGCTTTAAGTCTCGGAGATACAGATGTAGGGTGCACCTCAGTTCTGAAACACTCAATCGAAACTTATATAGATACTCCTATATGTGAACCTGTTCGAAGACTTCAAGGTCCTATTTTATATGAAGTGGAGGAAGTGTGCAGAAAACTCGAAGCTGAAGGCATCATCAGGCAATCTTTTTCCCCATACTCAGCACCGGTAGTACCCATCAGAAAACCCGATGGGGCTATGCGGCTATGCATAGATTATCGAAAACTAAATTCTGTCACAAAGGGAGATTCCTTTCCCATTCCTAATCTGACAGATACCCTTTTTAGCCTTCAAGGCAAGCAATACTTCACAACTATCGATCTTATAAAGGGGTACTATCAGGTTGAAATGGCGGAGGACAGCATCGAGAAGACTGCCTTCTCAACCCCATTATCCCATTGGGAATTTCTTAGAATGCCTTTTGGCGTAAAAAATGGACCAGCCACGTTCCAGAGAGCCATGCACTTAATATTAAGTCATCTTTCACCGGAAGAAGTCAGGGTTTATCTGGACGATGTGCTTATCATCACTAAAACCTTCGCGGAACATTTGGCAGTATTAGAAAAGGTTCTTATAGCATTCACAGACAATGGTTTCAAACTAAAACCTTCAAAAACGTATTTACTAAAATGAGAGGTAAACTTCTTGGGACATGTTATTTCAAGTAAGGGGATATTCCCTTAGAAAAGACTAAAGAATAAAGATTTCAAGCACCAACACAGTTATAAGAAGTCGGATCAGTTATGACTAGTTAATGTTATCGCCGGCATTATACGACTGTCCAGTGAATTGAAAACCCTTTACCTATAAAATGTAAATACAACGATCCCTGACGAACCTAAGGTCACAAGCTTGACAATTAAACACTCTTAATCCAAACACTACTAACTAGCGGATCCGACAAAAAGGCACAACCCTATACTTTATACAGATGCATCGCGAATAGGTGCGGAGCCTTCTAGTCAGGTTAGGATAAATGAAGAAAACCTATAGCATACTCCGACCAGATTCAAGCTCAAAGGGGTATGACACTATGAAAGGGGTTGCTGCATTCCGATGCCGTAGTCATTAAACCGTTCTTATATAAGATCTAAAGTCAGGAATATACACATAATCACAAACCTTTCCGTATTCTGAAACGATGCCACTTGTAAACACCGAGTTCACCCGAATCTCTAGAGAATAAACGGACCTCGATTATAGCTTCATTATTACGGGTAAACATAATATAGTAGCGACTTCTTGTCTCTAATCCTAGAAATCTTAAATCTGAAATAGATAAGAGCTATATCCCAGAAATTCCAGACGGATTTTTCGAACCTATGCCTGGAGGAGGGGTTTCCCTTTTTCAATGTTTTTCACATTATTTATATAATAACATAACATATAGGGATTATTAAACAATAGACTCAATAATAGATCATCGAAAAAGACCATCATTTGCCAATGCAAAAGGTGAAAAACAAACCACAACAAGTTAAAATTGCAAAATATCCAGCCAACTCCATTCACACATAGTTATTCAAGCCTTTGCAACGATGTACAAAGTAAAAGTGTTGGTTAGCTCTAAAGAACACCCTCTTCAATTTGGGATATCAACCTCTGATTCAGAAAAGAAAACCTGTTACTTGTCTACATAGAAACTTTAAATCTTTTAAAAATCTGGGATCCATTACTCACCAACATCAGTTACTACAGCAATAATCGCATATCCACAATTACAACCTCATCTCAGAGTCCTCAGTAATTTCATTATAATTTGATCCAGATACTTTTTATAGGAGAGGATTTATCAGAATAAAACCTCATCTCCTTAGAATTAACAGAACTGCTTTGGGCAGGAGATGACCTGACAATGCCTAATCACACTATAAACTTTACAATAATTTTTCTTTGGGTTGAATTCACAGGATCGGTGGACAATCATTATGTCTCAGATAACTGAATGTCAACAACGTGACCTTTATGAGAGTTAATGAGAGCTTGCAAATAATCAACCGTCAGGGACCCTTGAAATTATTCACCGTTCAGAAAATTATGTTGTTCAGGGTGACCACATACATCCAAGTAATCGCCAATGAATCCATCTATCATTACTGGTCGTTCCGTCTTTCAACAGGTAGCATCATAAAATGCATTGAATTTGTCATATAGGCAGAATAAATTATATCTCTTGATAGAAAATATAATTTGGCATACCCAGAGTGAGAAGATCTGTCATATCACTATTCCTGTCCACACTTGCAATGGCTAAAATTGCTAACGTCATTTGGCGCACTCTAAAACTAAAATATCTAATACTTATCATCCCATTTGAACTTACAGCAGTATCTTTCAATGCCTAAATCCAACAAAGGAAAATAACATGCGTTTGTTTTACTGGACCATTTTAGAAATGTGCTCTGTCCAATAAAAACTAGCATATGCTACACGTGCAACGCTTTAGAAATATCTTACCATTACTTACCTGATATCCATCAAGACTTATGTCGCGATAATGCTGGGAAGTTTAGGACCTCTTTTGAAAATTGCCTCCCTTTCCTTAGTTATTATCTATACAACAACTCCTTACACCATCGAATGGTATAGTGGAACAAATAACAGAAACTCTATACGTATTTAAGAGTTTCTCTCACTGATCCCGGTCAGTGGGATATTATACTACCACAAGTAATTTTAAAATCATCTGAAACATGCAGAAACGGGAAAAACACCTACAGAAATATTGTTTAGAGAAGCTCATGGAGTCCATCCTAGACTGCCATGGACAAAGTTTACCCAGTATTGGGATGAAGGACATGAAAAGTACCATTCTTACTCACTCGGCCAATTGGTGGCTCTTAAGGTTCAATTGCCAGGAGACCTCACCTTGAACAAATTTAAAGAAAGGTACCAAGGACCATTGACAATAATTAAAGTAAACTCGAATGACGTAACTTATATTGTCGAGGCTCCAGACACCGGACGACAATATAGAGTTCATCACCGACAAATAAAACGGTGGAATTCACCTCCAAAATATTTAAAACGACGCCAATTTTATCGAATGTTAACACACCCTTAATATCTCAGTCAAACCTTGGAGTAGGATTAGAAGAGCGGGAGGAACACACTTCGCTGAGGGGAGGTTAAAGGTGGGGGGCGGGGGGGATGGCCAAATTCTGAACACGGATTCAGACGATGAGAAGAGTTCTGGATTCCGGATGTTCCACCTCCGGATTCTTAAAGTCATAAATCACTGAATCAAAGTATCCTGTGAGCGCGAATCCTAATCATCCGGATCAGATGATGTGGCACGCTCAACATCATCCATACGATAAGATATTGATAGAAGAATACAGTGGATGAATTTCTCTATCTATATCATTGGAATTTGTTTTAAACCGACAGATAGGCGTAACAATTTTAATCAAAACTCAGCCTAGATGCAATATTTCCTGATACAATGAAACTCCGACTTACATTTCTTATACTCCTATTATATACTCAAGGATAGGAACGTTGCAGGCTAAAGACAGCGTTAGAGTGATCCGAGTATTATCGTTCTAGAGCCAGTTTTCCGCGGCTCTCAAAGCACGAGTCTTTACGCGACATGTCCTGGATCGTCAGGGGAAAAATCATCCCACCTACATAATATACCTAATTGGAACTTCCACATTATCAATAACCACATCTACTCAATTAGACGATCCCAGAGATCCATCGGTACACACCGCCTCATAATTAAAGAATCCTAGAACATTGGACAGTCTCCAATTAAAACACCACCCTCTACTCAAACTACTTTTGGAAAAAGGAAAACTGTGCACCTACAAGGGTGTGCGAGGAGGAAAGACTAGATGAACCAAGGTTCACAGGGTCTATAGCCTCTCGTACACGCCAAAGATCTTCTCTAGAAGAAAATACACAACCCTGGGTACAACCCCGTGTCTTGGAAAGAAGACGAAGAAGGCATACAGTTACAGAAGAACACTTGGAAGAAGAAGGACCTGAAGAAGAGGCATAAATTAAATACTAAAAATCTGTATATCATGTAAGTGTTTTTGTGTTTAAATTGGGTTTTGTAATGATTGTACTTTTGTCTAATAAATAAATTTTTTTTGTTTTTATTTTTTTGTAAAGTAAAATATGAATAAAAATCATTCCTATTTGATTGAGAAATTTTAACCTGAAAAACTGAAATTAACCTAAGAATATGGTGATCATCTTTTCAATTTTTCTTTTGTTCTGGTGAGATGGATCATCTAGAAGAGGAAACTGAAGATGAAGAATGAAGTGTTTTCAAGTTTTCAATTCTTTATTAGGTAATTTCAATTCCTTATTAAGTATTTTCAATTCTTTGTTAAGTATTTTCAATTCTTTATTAAGTGTTTTGTTTTCATCGTTGTCAGGTTCTTATAGAAGATGACGATACAACCCTTAACACCACAACGTCCCTTGCAGGTCCAAGTTCAGCCGGAACGTCGTCAAAAGAACGGACATACTTGCGACCTGTGAGGTCATCTGAGGCAAGGCATAGGCCGGAGGTTCATTCGAGTTTTTCTTGCTCGGATCAGAACCAAACCGCTCCCAAGAACCTCCGACCGTCCTTTGAGCAGTCACGTGCGATCCAAGGAGAAACACCTGAAGTGTCTCCCTTTGATCCAATTCCTTCTGAATATTCATTTAAACGTCCAACTCCGTCGTCCTTTTATACTCCAGAGAGTAAGGTGACACCACGAATATCACTAGCAAAATCCTTACAACGAATGACGTTTCAGGAAGCCGATCTTATACAGGGTTCATATAATCGATTTGTCACTTATGCTTTGGGGGTACTGCATACAAAAAATGACCATATAGATGGAAAAGAATTTAGGCATATACTTGAGAATCTCACTCAGGGATATGAGCAGAATGGGCCTTAATAAAATTTATTTTTTACACATATTACACTTTTTTTGTTTTTCTTTCTTCCTCCTCTATTGTTTTACCAGCTCTCCCCCGTTTTTCCGTCAAAGTTCGACGGGTGGGGAGGAAAATGTAGAGTTTCACTTCTACAAAAAGTATAAGGATACAATATTTTTTTCAGTTGTAGTTTATAAGCTGTCTACAATTTTCTCAGTCTTTTGGTGAATGTTGGTTCTACTATTTACTACAAGTCACATATTTTTAAGTTGCCTTTAAGGTCAGTAGGAGAAATGTTTTTTTTGAAGTGATCAATATTGATCATTAATAAGTCCTATGTATTTCATCGGATACAATTTACGTAAGTGTTATTTTTGTTGTTTTTAGAATAGATGTCTTGTAAGCGAGCTTTCTTTCCTCAAGATAGTCGGATTTAGATACGTGAGAAATCTACGATCATCTTTATTCCTCAATTGTATTCTCTTGAGGTAAACTGATGCGTAATTCTTTTTTTTTTTGTTCCTGACCTTATGTCATACACTCTTCTTTGCTAAGTAATTTTTTTACATGTATATATATATTTTTTTAAAGGAACAGGGTACAGGACCCTTCTTGTGAACCCTTTTTGCTTCAGGATCAGAGCATTGGATCCTTGCCTGAACAAGTGCTTTTCTTTTAAATTTTGGCACAGGGCTTTTCTTTTTTTTTGTTATTACACCTTTGGCTTTAGAAACGCTCTCACAACTGTCTTCATCACTTTAGCCACAACCCTTAATCATGCCCAAGGTATTTGAGAGTAATAAATATAATCATTTTTGTCTTGTTTAAGTAAAATGAATACAATTATCTTGTCTTGTCTTAATTAAGTATAAATAAATACAAATATCTTGTCGTACTTAAGTAAAAGAAGTAAAGAGATATAAGAAACAATGTCAAAACTTGTAACTTTGTTTTTGAATACAAATATTTATTTTAACTTGAGAAGTTTGTGCTAAACTTTATTAATTAAGTGAATTGACTGTTAGCGCCTTAATTGATACTCTAAAAGTAAACTTCTAAAACAATATTAAAGTGTGAGTGAAATAAGAACAGTGATAAAACTACTCTAAGTCTATTAAAACTTAAAATTAAACTTACTTTATATTTTTGTTACTCGGGTGTTTATTCACAAACTATTAAACATTTGTAAACATTATTTACTTATTCTGAAAGGAATAAATCTTATATGTTGTGATTATAGATCAAATTTTTTTAGGTTTAAGAGTGTTTATGTATATAATTATCTAATTTCTGATAGCGATATCAGTACCACAAAATTTCCAATATAAATAATTATATTTTGTATAAAATTTACCGATTTCTGATACCGATATCAGTACCTCGAAAATTTCCAATACAAACTATTTCAAAAAAGGAGTTCGGAGTCAAATTCAATACTCTGTTTTGCTGGCCAAGCAAAACAATTAAAGGGGAGAAGGGAGTTAATATATATATATATATAAAAATATATATATATATATATATATTGGGGTTCTGATGTGTTGCACATCTATTAATAAAACATGAATGTAATCCTATTTTGAGTATATTTATTACTTGTAATGCCTTGTATAATGAGAAATAATTAATTAAACTTAAAAAAAACAACACTTCTTTACCTGTCTTTCTTGTCTATTGGCACAATTTTGCAAGGTTAAATCAAAGACATTTCTTTATTAAGGTAATCACTTGGCTTTGCTTTTACTGATTTATGATATCTCTAAAACATTTGATTGTGTGGCATTAATCCTTGAATATATATTTTTTTTCATGTTACTGTCTGAATGTTGGAGCTGGAACCTTTTATATTCTTTGAAGAACTGTTTTCTGATTGTCCTTGGTCACCTTAGCTTGATGTTATACCTTGCATGCGAATGAAGCACGACTAAAAATTAGAAATAAGAATAGTTTAAGCACTTAAGCCAGACGAAGGTCATTGGAGTGGAAAAGGACGGTGAGTGTTCATGCAACAAAGTTTTTTTCGCCTTTATTTTGTGGGGCATCATCTTAGTAAGTAATCTTTATACGATCTCGTGTTATTGAAACTGATTTTCTTCCATTGTTAGAACTTTTGTAAGTCACTACCGTAAAAACAATTACACTTGCTTTTACTCCCTTGAAATCTGCATTCACTTTCACGATATATATATATATATATATATATATAATATATATATATATATATATATATATATATATATATTATATATATATATATATATATATATATATATAAATTATATATATATATATATATATATATATATATATTTACTCTGTCCATACTCTTTATACACTGATTTCAAATATGTAATTGGTTTTTTTGTAAGTGTCATACTTTTCTAGATAATTTCTCCTGGCCCTTTCTGGAATTATGCCATAAATAAATATTAAACAATATTACCAGAGGTATATATATATAATTTATATATATATATATATATATAAATATATTATTAATATATATTATATATATATTATATATATCATATATATATATATATATTATTAGTATATATTATATATATATATATATATATTAATATTATATATATATATTATATATATAATTTATATGGCTTAATTTACCTTTCTAAAAATTAAAAAACTAAAGTCCACTCATATTTTTTAGGGAATTACGATACATTGATGTTGTAATATTATTGATTAGTTGTAAATCGATTATTTATATTAGATATGATAAAGTACAAAACCAGTGTTGCCAATTTGGTGCATTTTGCAATAGATCTAGTGCGTTTAATGCTACTTTAGTGCAAAATTTTACTGCTTTTATTGCTTATTTATAATTTATTGCTACTTTAGTGCAAAATTTTACTGCTTTTATTGCTTATTTATTATTTATTGCTTTTTTCATCAAATATTGGCATTTTTACTTTTTTTTAATAAAATCTAGCGACTTGTGATATTTGGAGTTGGCAACACTGTTAACAAAACATCGGATCAGTACGGTTCAAACTTTGTATTCGTCGGTTATGTTAAGTGGAGTTGTCAGCGTAAGTTTAGAAATGAATGTTAGTGATTTGTTTCATATATGCCAAAACGATTGCAGTTTGCTAGGTTTTTTAGCATTGTTTTATTTTGTACAACATGTAACAGTAGCAAAGGTATCAATGTACGTTGATTTTAGTCCAAAAAGAGTTGTAGACTGGTTTAACTTTTTCCGTGAATATATATATATATATATATATATATATATATATATATATATATATATATATATATATATATATATATATATATTTTTATATTTATATATATATATATATATATATATTCTTTCGGCAGCTACTAAACACTCTTTCAGTAAAAGTTAGAGCTAGTTTTTTCGGCACAGGGGGTAAGTAAAGTTTTAGGGTTACTTTACGGGACAGTGAGTCAACGAGCTCCCTAAAATGGAGTTTTTACCCTTTTTAGAGGCTCGAGCCCATGGGGGACGGAGGGGGGGCGTTTCATACCCCGGAGGGGATGGTCGGAGGAACCCCCGCGACACCCAAAGACCAAAGAGCGGGGGTTCTGGAGACCATCCCCGGAGGGGGGGATTAGTCCCCCCCGTAGTCCACCTAGAGGCCGAGAGACCCCGACTCCTGACATCGGGGCGGACTACCCGTGGGTATTCGTTAGTGATATACCCCAAAAAACAATAAATCCCAAAAATGAGTACTTTTGGGACATTTATTCGCAACAATCTATTCGTACTCTATAAATCTCAAAACCATTTGGGACATTTGATTTATTATATATATATATATATATATATATATATATAAGGTCTTTAGGTCTAGATTACGATTAAATTTATATATCTATATATATATATATATACAGGTTTTATTATATATATATTATATATATATATATATATATATATATATATATATATATATATATATATATATATATATATATATATATATATATATATATATATATATATATATATATATATATATATATATATATATATATATATATATTATATATATATACTATATATCACCCAAATATCGATATTATGTATGATATAAACAAAGTATCGATTTGTTGATTTAATCGAACCAAAACAAATATCGAAAATAAAACTAAAAAAGTTTAATGCTACCGAAAGTAAAATTTTACCTATATATATATTATATATATATATATATTATATATAATATATATATATATATATATATATTATATATATATATATATATTATATATATTTCTAAAATTTCTTAGAATTCGTCAAATAAACTATGGTTTCCTAATATATTTGTTGGCATATATATTTTTTAAATTTTTTGTCGCTTATTTCAGAATGTGCGAAAACATGGCAGCCTACTATAACAAAATCCTATGGGAGTTATGAGTGTCTTTAATATCTGTTGCAATACTGTAACTTTTTTCCTTAAAGAGAGTGACAATTTTTTCGTATTTTCACTATTCTTCATTAGTATTTTTTTAGAGTAGATCCTGTGATTTTCATAAAAATCAGGGGGGACACAACCCTCTGGGCAACAATTACCTAGAACATATAAAATTAAAGATGTATGCTATTCCCCAAAAATAAACTTAAAATAATTTTTTTTATACCATTTTTGTAAATTAAAGTTTATAGCCTATAATTCATAGGCCTTAAAATCATTAATACTAAAAGAACACCTTAACTTTATATAAAAAGGCAATTCACCTTAAGTTAAGTTAGGCACCTTAATTGGCCTAAATTTTATATACAGACCATCCAGTTTTAACCACTAAACCAGTACGGGAAGTCCACAAAGCCTATTAGGTAGGCCTGTGTCTATAGTTAAGCTCAAAAATTTTAAAATTTACCTAAATAGTCAATTATAAATATATTTGGTGCCCAAAATAAGTATAGCCTATTTGGGATAAAGTAAGGCTTACGCCTAAAAGAGTAGGCCCAAATAGAAATGCAACACTTCAGGACTGATTACTTAAAATACCTTCAGTATAATCATGGACATAGGCCCTGATTGTATTACACAATTAGGGTTTAATATTAAATTTTTATTTTTGTATTTGCTGTTGTTTAACTTATTAAAGTTAATTAACACAAATTTAGACTTGCTGTTTTTCGTTTAATGATCAGTCTATTGTTACTTATTTTGTACAAGGAAAAAAATAAATAAATAAGGTTTTGTAGTCTTTGCGTCGCAAAATCGTAATAGTCGAGAATTTTTACCACCTAGTAAAACCTAACCTATCCAGAATTTATGACACAATACTCAAAGTTTCAATTTTTTAAGATATTAAACTTTAACTTTGACGAAGTTTGAAATTTTAAAGAACTTCGAATTATTTAAAGGAACTCAAACTTAAACTCCATTACCAATATTTTCCACCACCTTGGAACACCATTCATTACAGAAAATTTTGTATTAAAAACTATTAGCTATTTATTTTCATATACGGTATCTCTGTTTATTAGTTTTAGCGGAATTTATATTTTTATCTCCATTGGATATAATTGTCCAGAATTTCACTAAAAAATCAGAATAAGGTTCATTACTGATTCAATAACGGTCCTAATTGTTGCGCTTGTGAAAATAAAAATTAATAATAAAATTTTTTAAAAGGTATGGAGGTAAAGTTGTCTAATTTCTTAAGTTCTTTTCAAATATTTCAACTATCAACCTATCTCTATTCTCTTTGCCTTACACTAATCAATTTACCCGGCTAAGTTTAATGTAAGTGCTAATTGACTAAAGCCACAAGGCTGAGTTATCTTAGGGCTTCAAGAACTACCTCAAAGAGCAAAAATCTTTGAAAAACAACAAATTCAAGGTAAGACTTATATGAGATACACAATTGTTAAAATATATATTAATTTTTAGTTTTAAAATTAAAGACCCACAAAAATAATATATTCTGATTAAATAAACAAATTAATATTGTCACTCTATCTTATGGGGAGAGGTAGAAGGAAGCAAAAATAATTTAAAGGTAAAAAAAATAATAGCCGTTGAGAAAATATGTATTACCTTTGAAACGTGAACAATTTAACAATATCTTGGAGAATTCTGTTCAACCTTTGTATGCTTGAATTTTTCAACCAGATGTTGAGGGATTTCCTCTTTGAAGGATTAAAATCACCCATTACGTTGAAGAGTTAAAGGAAAAAAATTAACGAACAAGCTGTACCATAGAAAAATATTTGAGGAGACGCAGATCAAAAACCAAAATGATAACATAAAAGCCAGTCACAAAACAAATAAGTCGTGACGTGATTCTGATTTTAGTTGTATGAACATTATTTCAAATTACAGCAAAGTGAGGAAGAAAATAATATTTTTATAATCTATTTTATCAATAGGAATCTCATAAAGGATATCTTCATTTAATCGTAAATAAAAAATATTCTGATATTCATTTAATAGATTATTACTTTTTAATTTTCTAACAAGAGAATTAAGCCTGCCATAAGCATAATCAAAATTAGGGGTTAGATCATTTTTATCAGGGTTAGGTTTCCATGGAATCTCTAATGATATACCTTTTTACTTAGCTGAAACAGTGTCTTTAAAAAATTTTTATTATTTTTTGCTCATTAATCGTAAATTTTTCATCTTTAAATAATCCTAAATTTTCCAGGCTACTAAATTGACCTATATTTACAGCTACTTTCAAAGAAAATGATGAAAATCTAGCTGAGAATATAGGTCAGTTTAGTAGCCTGGAAAATTTAGGATTATTTAAAAATGAAAAATTTACCACTAATGAGCGAAGGATAATAAAAAAATTTAAAGACAATATATAGATGAGTGAGATATATATATCAGTAGAAATTCCATGGAAACCTAATCATAATATAAAATATTAATATAATATATTATATATATATATATATCTATTATATTAATATATATATATATATATATATATATATAATATTATATAATATATATAAAAAAAAATTTATAAAAAAATAAAAATAAACAAAAATAGATATAAAAAAAAAAAAAATATAAAAACATATATATATATATATATATATATATATATATATATATATATATATATATATATATATATATTATATTATATTATATATATATAATATATTATATATATATATATATATATATATATTATATATATATATATTATATAATAGGCCCTGTTATGTTTTTAGACTGCCGTCAGTTTTTATTTTTACGGTTTGCCTTTAAACATTATGCCTTGTACAGGGTTGAAATTTCCTTCAATTCAATTTCATGATTCAAAAAGGTTCGAAATATTATTAAATAATTATTAATAAAAAATAATTACAATTATATCAATAAAATTTTAAAAAATGAAATATCTCAAAAACTACGATACTTACAGAAAAACCAATTACATATTGAAATCAGCGTATAAAGCTCATTACAAAAAAAAAAAAAAAGCGCAAAAAAAAAAAAAAAAAATTTTTTTTTCATAAATGAAATATCTCGAAAAGGACGACACTTACAACAAGAAAACTATTAACATATTTGGAATCAGCGTGTAAAACTTATTACAAAAAATGTAAAAAGAAATAATAATAAAGAAAAAAAAATAAATAAAAATAATTTAGGGGGCTCGAGCCGACGGTAGGACAGAGGGGGGGACGTTTCCATACCCCGTAGGCGGAGGGGCGGAGAACCCCCGCGACACCCAAATACCAAAGCGGGGTTCCGGAGACCCTCCTGGAGGGGGGGGAAATAGTCCTACCCCTGTCGTTCCCCGGAGAAGGCGAGAGACCCCGACTCCTGCCATCTTGCGGTTTACCCTTGGGGGTATTCCGTTAGTTAAAAAAAAAAATTTAAAACTGATACGACTTAGTCGTAAATAACGTATATTTCTTAAGAGGGTCCTATTGTATCCTCTAGCAAGGCGACTTCATCCGAAGGTCACCTTCAAATAAGATTGTTAGACTTATTTGAAAATGTGATTTCAAAAAAATATAATTTTTAGTAAGCTTTAAATAATAATACTAATAATAAAAAAAAAACTTTCACAACACCTATTCATTCGCGTTCAAAAGAAAAATAACAAACTCACAATCATATAACTAATATATCCTATATAGTATATATTATATATATATATATATAAAATCAAAACTGACGGAGACGTAAAACATAACAGGTCCTAATATATATATATATATATATATATATATATATATATATATAATATAATATATATATATATATATATATAATATATATATATATATATATATATATATATATATTATATATAAATATATATATATATAATATATTAATTTTTTAATATATATATAATATATATATAATATATATATATATATATAATTATATATATATTATATATATATATATATATATATATATATATATATATTATATTATAATATATGATATATTATATATTATATATATATATATATTATATTATATATATATATACAAAACGAGGAATAGTTTTTTAATATTTTTAAACCTTAACCTATACTGGAGTTCACCTTTTAATATTTATACAAAAATCTCTCCAGTTATACTTAAGAGTTAAATTCATAATCCTGTTTCAACAAGCTTTTTATTCTATTTTTGAAACTTAGCCGCAGCTCTTTTAGGTCTTGTCGTTAAAGTGTCTTGTTCAAGAGAGTCATTTTTTGGTAAAGTAGTTTTATATTTTTGTAGTCGGGGATTCAAAGTTTTTAATAGGAATTTGTAATGGGTAAAGATTATAAAATATGTCTTCTTGGACTGATGTCCCTGTAT
>JABUQX010024711.1:0-12500 GCA_015478945.1 Trachelipus rathkii | reverse complement strand
GCACGAAAAATAAATGATTTAAAATTCACTATTTTTTTACATGATTTTTTTTTTATAAAAAAAATTCATGATTATTATTATTTTTATTTTGATTTTTGATTTTTAGGCAAATTTTTTTCCTATATTGAATAATTTATTATTCCTAGTTAATCACCTGATTAATGAAAGTAATATATATTTCATCTATATAATAAGTAAATTCATCTATGTAGTTTCAAATCATTTTTATAAAGAAATAAATTAAATTAGAGTACTCAGATATGTATATATATATTATATATAATTTAAATAACTTTAATTAAACTAATAATAATTAATTCACTTTTACTGATGATAGAAGAAGATTTAAGCAGTTTTAACTTTACTTAAAGAATTATATACATTAATATTTACTTATTAAAGGAAACTTAATTAAATAAATTTATCTAATATGTTTGTTAATCTAGTCTTTAAATAATTTCCTATCTTTTAATTCATTTTTAAAGAGTTTAGCAATTATTACTTTCTGTGAGTATCATTTTATGGATTAGTGCACAACACTCTAAATATTATTAATCAGAAAATAATTTAAGATCTTTTATAGTCTTGCATCTTTCTGGCTTGATTTCTCTTACTTACTGCATCAGTCAGGAACTTAATTAAGTAATGACGTAGCTTGGGTGAATTTTATTTAAGAAGATGTTGAAATCTATGGAGTCAGTGACGAAACTTAACACCCACAGATCCCATGCATTCTTAATGAAGGTTCTCCCCTATTAAGGATATTATGGAGCATATGTTTAGGATCATGGAGCTCGCCAATCATTAGTTTTCGTTTCGGATGGAATTCTTTATTTGTGTTTACTCTTCCATGTATTAAACAATAGACTGTATTTATTGTATTATAGATTATATTTACTGTATTTATTGTATTTTACAGTCTTCTTATCATATAATTTCCAGCCTTGGTTTTCGTTTCTAAAATGTGTTGGGATGTTTTGGAAGCCAAATTACCCGGGAACTCTTGAAATAGGTTTTTATAATTAACGGTTAGTAAAATCTGGGTTTTGTATAGCGTGAGATAAATATATTTAAATCTACTTAATGTCCATAACAAATTAGTGTAATTATCATTAAATGATTTTTTCCAATCTCGGAAGAAAGCTAAATTTATTTAACAGATGACGAAATTATTTTTCTTTGGGCAGAATATCAGAAAAGATAAATACACATTGGAAAAAAATGCTCCCAATGAATGGACGATGACAAAATACACAACAAATCTTCAACGCATGCCGAAAAAATATTTACGCATGCCGAAGGAAACTGGATCATTTATTTTCTAAGATAATTGAAAAAAAATGTTTCTGACATTTTGTCATTTGTTCCACCGATTCTCGCTCTTTTTTTTTTAAATTCCGTTTACAAATATCTAATTTATTTCTCGCTTTCATTCTTCTATAATTCAGACTCCCAAAACATTTTCGGTGGTATTTAATACTGTTGAAGCCTTTCTTACATACTAAATACTTCTTAAAAAGATTTAAAATTTATGGAAAAAGCAGATGATTGAAGATTTATGAAGGGAGATTGATGCTGATCACGCTGCCAGTTCATTGGGGAGGGACCATGACAGATCCGGATGGAAACACTCAATGTGCTTTCAAAGTATATTGAGATTAAATTTAGTCAATTTGTTATTCTTGCTTTTTAAACTTTCCAATGATTTCAGTGTATTGAATAAATGGTAGATTTATTTTATATTCCGAAAATTTGGTATCTGGGAGTAGTCGTGTAACGTTATGGGGTGTGTCTTTCTTGTTTTAATTTTTTTAAACAATTTAAATTAGTGACTACTCTATACTAGTGACTACTTATACTAGTTTTGACTACTCTATAATTGAATACTAGTTTGATTCAAAATATGTACAAAAGTCATTATACGTCCACAATTGTGCCTAATCAATACATTTTATAATTTTTAACAGATCTGTTTATAGGAGGAACAGTACCACAGGAGTATTACCTTAAAAATAAACTTCTACACAGCAATAATTCAGAACCTCCACCTTGACTTTAAAGCCACATAACTTTGGAGAAAATTGAAAGCAAATAAGTTTAGAATTTCAAGTCAGCCGAAAATATTGGATTACAAGTTACAGTAAGAATATTTTAATAAAAGAAATTTTTAGTTTTGTAAAATAGCTGATGAAAATGAAAGAAATTTGATGTACGTAACAAATAATACTTAGTATTGTTTTTAAAAAGGAATACTTTAGAACTGACCGAGACAAGGTAAAGAAAAAAATGGAATCTTGGACCTTAAGAATACGAGCAAATGCAAGTTTAAAAAAATGAATTCTACATATTTGCTCAAAATCGGAATACTTTATCGTTGGGATGGAGGAGCAACCAGGTTGCGGCGGTTGCGGTGCGGAAAAATTGCCGGTGGATCGGCCAACCCCTTACTCTTATTGCATTCACTATTTCACAAAATAAAGGAAAATTAAAAACAAACACTGAGGCAGCAGTTAAGTAAAATTAAATAATCTCTTTTTCTGAAGACGTGGCCAATAATGTGATGAGCTCCGGCTTCGAAACTTTAAGTAAAGTGTTTGATTCCATTAGCCCAGGAGTGTTCAAACACCGCGGACCACGGGCCGCATGGCCGGGCCATCAAACTTTCCCATGCGGCCCAGCTATGACAATTTTAAAATTAGGAGGCGGTCTTTTATTTTGAAAACTTTTTTAAAATTATTAAATTTAAAAATATAAAATATCTCTTGAAATATTATATAATATATATATATATATATATATATATATATATATATATAATATATATAATATATATATATATATATTATATATATATAATATATATATATATATTTAATTATTATATATATATATTATATATATATACTTATATATATATAATATATATATATTTTTGCGGCCCACAAGGACTGTTTGTAGTCCGGTGTGACTCCCCGGTAAATGAGTTTGACCACCCTGCATTAAGCCGTATTTAAGTCTTTGCAGGCGAGGATAAAAAATGGTGATAATAAAGTTGTAACAGACAGTTCAATCCTAGCGATTTTGTGAGATATTTAATGGAAACGTTCCTTAAATAACCAATAGAGATATGAATGTAAACATTTTATATTTGTTTTGTTTCTCATGATTAATTAATTATCTTACAGCCGTTGGATGAGTATCAATATTAAAAGTTTGTTCTTACTTTTTTAGTTAACACCATCGCTCACGGGCAGAGCCCTATTCAAGGAAAGGGTGATGATCATTTTTACATTGAGTTAAAACCCAACCTCACCTCGTGGAGCTTTTATTCCCCCCCCCCCCACCTTTCCGATCAGCTTTCCAACCTGGGTCTCTCGTATTATTTTGGGAGAATACTCTTACTACTGAGCTATATATTTTTTAATAGAAATTAATTTTATTAAAAGGAAGAACAACTTCAGTGAGATTTTACCAATTCAGGTAAAATCTTACCGAAGTTGTCTTCTTAAAAATTAGATATTTAAGCTAAGTGAACTTAGATTAAGCAACGTAAATTTGTTCACTATAGTTAGTTAGGTCTAGGTTAGGTTAGTCTGTTTGGATGGATATTAAACAATTGTTATTAACGCTAATATTAAATTTCAATATACGTATAAACTAAATAATTTATACATAATTTAGATGGTTTGTTTAAGGCCTATTTCAAGAGGGTAAACTACAAGCAGATAATCAAAAACATAATCATGTTTGATGTAACTTACAAATTCTTTAAATATTTTTTATCATGCTCTAAAGAGCCTCTATAATTAATTATATTTGAAAGATAGCAGCGTTTCTTTTACTTTATTATACTTATGTACCATAACATATCAAAGCGTACACGATTATTGCTGAGCCATAATATAGCAACACGTCTTACACTCGGCAAGAATACTTTTGCCTAATTGCTCACAAGTGTTTATCGTTACTGCTACTGAAAAAGCCAAAAAGTTAATGACAAAATTTATCGATTGTAAATTCACTATTTACTTTACCTTATTGCAGTTTCTTCTTTCGTTTTATTCTAAGCAAAACTTGTTTTAGGCATCTTCTTCCAGTTAAAAATTTGTTTTATAACAGACGAACTACAAATACTATGATAGACATAAACTGTACTCCTTTTTGTACTCTCAATTCAGTCATTTCTATTAATTTCTGGATTTGCCCTTCTTATCATAGATGCGAACTTTAGGGTCTACTGCCATGATATCGCTTATGAAGTATCAAGAATTCAAACCAGAAGTTAGATAGAGGAATTGATTTCCATTTAGAGAGTAAAAATTCCAGCGTGTTCAAAAGAAGAGGGCACAACTTATTTGTGATGAGAAAGGGTTGTGTGAGTATTATTTAAAACATTTCCTGATATATCCAAATAAATATTTATATACTTCCCTGGTTTCGCAGAAGCCTTTCTTTTCGTTTTTAACCTATTCTCACCTGCGAGGACTCAAGGGTTGAAAACTATAGTCAGAGTATTTTGTACATGTCCAGTGTTGATGAATTAGGACTTGTACTTTCAAATGGCGACATTGGAAATGGGTAGATATTGTATAAAAAAAAAAAATTGGTTTATTTAGATTTTGCTAACATTATTCAACAAAAAACTTAACCTAAACAAAACTAACTTAACTTAACTTAACTTAACTTAGCTTAACTTAAACTTAACTTAACTTAACTAACCTAACCTAACCTAAACCTAAAACCTAACCTAAAACCTAACCTAACCTAACCTAGCCTAACCTTAACCTAACCTAACCTAACCTAACGTAACCTAAACCCTAACCTAACCTAAACCCATTTTGCTGTCGGACCATTTGAGCTAGTTTTACCTAAGATATTCTGTAATCTTTATTTTCCAACATTGCGTATCTTTCCTTATCACTATTTTTGAAGATCTTATTTAAAGTTTAAGTAATGCTGTGTATACTTTTTATGTGTTTATTCAACAGCCCAATCGTAAATTTAAAAATTTTTTAAAATCTATTTATAATAACAAAAGATCTCACATTTGACAACACTTTTCCTTATTGAGGTAGATTAGAAACCGTTCTTAAATCATAACTTAAAGAAACCCCTTATCTTGCTTTCCATTTTTCTGCAAACCTGTCTTGCATTTCAAACATTGCGCAAATATTGAACCCCCCCCCCATCCCGTCTTTTTGGTAACATCCAAAACAGTGTTTACAATGCAATCATTATTTTATTAAAATCCAGTTGGATATTGCTATCATCCTCTCTTCTTTAACTTTTCTATCCTTTATATTTATCATCCTTTTTTTTAATAAACAGAAAACAAAAACATATGTCTTTCAGTTTCTGTTTTTAAGTATATGTCTAAAAATTTTTAGACCTAAGTCTCATTACTTTGTACGAGTCCCGAAGGTATGCAGACCAATTATGGAAGGTTGTTTTAGGGAAACGCAGCTTTTTCCATCATCATATTTTCGATTATTTGCTTAATTATCAATATTTTAAAAAACTGGTTTTCTAACATTAAGTCATCTGCATACCCAACCCATATTGGGTTATCATTGATCATTGAAATATTCCTCTGAAGTTCAAATCTAGAAATCATTTGTTTCAGTATTATAAATTTGTTAAACTTTGCAATCTATTTTTACTATTCTGTTTTCTATACAATATTATACTATGCTATACTATACTATTTACTATTATCAAATGCTCTTTCCAAATAGTTTATTATTTAATTTTTGAGTATTTTCAGTAAGTTGCCTTTCAGATTTATTGAGAACGGTCTCTGTTAAAATAACTGATGACGAGGACTTACGAGTGTTGGACAGTAGTTCGTCGAAAGACTTAGGGTGGTTCATGAAAAATTTGGTCGTTACCATCCTGCATCAGGCAAGATTTTCAGGAAATCAGCCAAATTTTTTAAAAAGAATTCCTATTAAAATTGTCTGCTGACATATTTAAACAAATGCAAATATATGTCATATAATTTCATCAATCAGATAATCAAAATCCAATTAAACTTTCGCTAATTTTATATAAAACATATTTACGGCTATCAATAAATAATTCAAAGACTTGTCAGTGAATATCAAATCTATTATGCGAAGCGAAGAAAATACGAGTAATTAAATATATAACAAATTATTATTGGTCAGATGTTATCTGACAGAAAAAAAAAATGTTGATCTTATATAATGTACCTGCAGTTGGAGAAATCAGTTTGCTCAAAAATTCTTTCGAATATTTTAATCATTTAAATTTATGTTTGCAACCATTGATGCAAACTATTGTGTTGCCTTGACAATAAAGAATATAGTTTACCTAGCAACTAACGTTGTCAATAGCGTAACACTATAGTTTGCATTATGGTTTTGCAAACATAATTTCGCATTTATGTTGGCAACCCATGACGCAAACTATTGTGTTGCCATGACAATAAAGAATAAAGCTTACCTAGCAACTCACGTTGTCATGGTAACACTATAGTTTGCATTATGGTTGCCAACATAATTTCATATGATTAAATTTATGTTTGCGAACTTATTGATGCAAACTATTGTGTTGCCATGACAATAAAGAATAAAGCTTTACCATAGGCAACTCACGTCTGTCATGGCAAACAACTTATCAGTTTGGCATTATTGGTTGCAAACTTATTCATAAATTAAATATTTGAAAAGGAAAATAGTTAAGGAAAAGAAATGATTCAAATGTTGAAATATATTATCTTCCTGAGCTATCAGGATTATTGTTTCTTTTGCATCACGGGGCCATTCCAAATTGAAATTATAGGCTGTAAATCTCGCTGCCAGCGACCTTAAAATTCCTAAATTCCGGATTACTTAAATTTCTTAAGTCCGGATTTAAAGATCTTCATCCGTAAGACAGTTTTGCTTGAGAATCTTTAAAAGTTCTTTTACAGAATCCTTATTTACAGAACGCACCCTCAGAACTTTTTTAATTAGTTCTTTTCCTCTGCAATTCTTCTAAAAAAATTAAAATTTTTAAAAGTTTTTACCAGGCAGTGACACCTCTGGGAGGGGCCAGATTTGGGGAAACTACAATAATAATAATAATAATAATAATAATAATAATAATAATAATAATAATAATAATAATAATAATAATAATAATAATAATAATAATAATAATAATAAAAAGTTTCAATACCTGTAAAAGCATTTATGCATTTTCTGCTATTGAAAACCATTACATTGAAAGATATATATGTTTAGATTAAATATAAATATAAATATTTTTAAATAAAATATTTTTAAAAATAAAATATTGATATATTTAATTTAATCATATATTTTTGTTTTAGTGATATCATCATTATTTTCAACTTTCGTTACATTTGCAACCCCGCAAAATCTCTTCTGCAGAACCGCACTGCTTGACCATGGCAGGAATTCAAATAAATATTTTTTGTGAGATATCTTTGTTATTTCTAATTTATTTTTTTATTCTAGCAAATTAACAACACTTCATTGATTATATTTTTTTAAGTTTAATATACTTTATTTTTTTCGAATAAATATTTAATGGGGTATGATAATTTGTATTTATTTCATTTATTTATTTTATTTTAAAATTTAACAAAAATTAATTTATTAAATTTTCTTAATTTTAATATATTTAATTTTTTTTTTCAGATAAATTAATGTTCAAAAATGAATACAGTGATAAAAATGTTGAACTCTATTATAACATCGATTTAAGCGAATCTGAAGGACAAATTGATGTTTAAAAAAAAAAATAAAAAGATATATATATATATATATAATATATATATATATATTATATAACTATATATATATATATATATTATATATATATTATAATATATATTAATATAATAGTATATATATATATATATATATATATATATATGATATAATATATATATATTTCTATATAATATATATATATAAAGTGCGGAAAATGTAATAATAATAATAATAATAATAATAATAATAATAAATAATAATAAAATAATAATAATAATACATAATAATAATAATAATATAATAATAATAATCAACTAATCTCTAGGATTTCACTGTCCTGCATATTTATTTCAAAGGATTATGTTATTATCTGTTGATGTGAGTTTTATCCATATCGGTTGCATGTGGATCCGAACACATTTTTATTTTGATAAAAGTCAAAAATAAAAACTGTATTGTGATAAAAGTTAAAATAAAATAAAATGTAATAGAAGTCAAAAAAAAAATATTGTAACAGAGAGAAATTAACATCTTTACCAAATATTCATTATCCAATGTGTTAAATCCATGTACCTACGTAACTTAACTAAACCTTACTAACCTAACCAAAACTTATTTTAGTGTTATATTTATTTCCCACTTTTCTTGTTTTCAATAAAACAAGATTTACAAACTAAACATGCTGTTAATAAGGTTAATATAAATGGTAGCAAAAAGAAATTCAAACTTTTTTCGCGATGGCGCTGTTGTTACATTATTGTTCGATAACGTCAAATTATGAACAAAATATTGACTTCGGCTACATTAGTCCCAGATAATAGACATGAGCCTTTCAAAAATCTGGCTATATATATAGTATATATATATTATTATATATATATATATATATATATATATATATATATATATATATATATATATATATATTATATATATATATATATATATATATATATATATATATATATATATATATATTACATTGAAAGTAGATTTTCGTTGTTGTCAAGATGAAACCAGGGGTTGAATAAATGCCAAAAGATCTTTTCTGTAATTTATTTATGTACGAAATATGTGAAGAATTACTCAATTCTCAAAGTTGAGTACTACAATCTATAACTGTACTATACCTGGGAAAAGTACACATAAACCAATTAAAAGAATTTGGAAAAATTAATCCAAGAATAAAACATTAAAATTATTGAGTTCTTTGCAAATCTTGTCTTAACCTTTTACGTTGAACTTATAACTCAAATAATAAAAGA
This sequence comes from Trachelipus rathkii, assembly GCA_015478945.1. Classification (NCBI taxonomy): domain Eukaryota; kingdom Metazoa; phylum Arthropoda; class Malacostraca; order Isopoda; family Trachelipodidae; genus Trachelipus; species Trachelipus rathkii. Next base: position 3,493 of record JABUQX010024711.1, on the reverse strand, counting down.
TTTGACTCCCAGATTCCATTGTTTTGACATTTTACAAGTTGTTGAGACAGCTTCTTCAAACCTCCCTTTGAAAAAAGATAATTTTTAAAAAAACAAAAGGGATATTTGTGGTGTTGTGACCAGATTTCCTTCCTTAAAAGAATTACTTGGAATTTTAGCAGGCCAAGTTGGACAATGATTGAAGAACCACTCATTACAAAATCTCATAAGAAAAGGGAGGTTTAGCTTTAACCATGCTTGCAGGAGATGTTATAGCAGGAAGCCTTACGCTTTACGTGTCGAGAACTTTCCACTGGTTTACCAACATATTCCTAATCTGTTGTTTACTCTGATACGGCTGTCTGTTTTGTCCTTCCTTTATCAAATTTTTCGGTGAAAAGATAAGTTTTCAATAGTTTGTGGAAGGACTGTAAAGTTAATTATCATATTAACAAGCTGAAAACTGAAACAGTGGTGGCTCTAATAGCAACAAGGAAGGATTAAAATGCACAAGGAAGTGTCACTTTGAACCCTTCTCAAAAATGCTGTTATATATATATATATATATACATATATATATATATATATATATATATTATATATAATATATTATATATATATTAATATAATATTATATATATATATATATATATATATATATATATATATATATATAGTACTTAACGGTACTTAATTAATTATTTCATAAAATAATTTAAATCATATGTAATTTAATATCTTGTATTCCCTTGAAAAATAATTTACTTTTGATCTTTCAATGTTGAATTTATATACGAGAAACGAATAAATACCCAAAAGTTATAATTGTATTTATATACAATTACGCAATTCCTTTTGGTGGGTTGGCTTTTCAGCGACAAAATACGAAATGACCTCTTGATTATTTTCTTAAGTATTTATTTGTCCGCTGACGTTCTTTTTAATTAAGTCTGTCATATATATCATATATATACATATAAATATATAATATATATAGTATATATATATATATATATATATATATATATTATATATTATATATATATATATATCATATATATATATAATATATATATATTATAATATATTATATTATATATAGTAAAAGTCTAGAACGTGTGTCGCATTACTAAAATTATACTGATCATTTCTAAAACATATACGAATCATTTTTTGAATTTTTTCACTATATATATTATATATATATATATATATATATATATATAATATATATATATATATATATATATATATATATATAATAATATATATAGTATATATATATATTATATATATAATATATATATATATATATGGGCGTAGGCAGGATTTCATTTAAGGGGGGCAAAGGTTGAGTATATTATATATATATATTATATATAATATATATATATATATTATATAATATTATATAATATATATATATATATATTATAGAATAGAGATACACAAAGAAAGAGAGCAAAGAAAGAGAATAAAGAAAGCGAAAATAAAGAAGAGGAATAAAGAAAGAGAACATAAAGAAAGGAGAATAAAGAAAGAGAACAAAAGAAAGAGAATAAAGAAAGAGAATAAAGAAAGAGAATGAAGAGAGAGAAAGAGAGAACATAAAGAAAGAGAATAAAGAAAGTTAATACAAACGCATATAGATGTACATATGATTATAAATCATAAAAACCAAATCATTCCAAATCCGAACATAGATTACTTTTAAAGAACGTTAGCTTAGTTTCACAATAGGGTTGGCCTAGCACTGGAATTTCCGTACCGCACCAAAAGTCATTTTTATCTAGACGCACCCCATCGGGTCCTGGCACGACCGCACCGCACCGCACTGCACCTGGTGCGTCGGCCAACCCTACTTCATACTCCAAATCTTTAAAAATCTATTTTGTATTATATGTACGTTTGATTAACTTATTTGACAACGAATCAGATTTGTGTGACGAAGGTTAGAAATTCGATTCTCTAAAGAGAAACTCCATAGAGAAATTTGCCCTCATTAATTAAAGGAAAAAAATAGTAAAAAAAATCTAATTTTTAAACGCATTTAATTTGCTCTTTTTTTTTGTTTCTTTGTTTATTGAGAGAGAGATGGGAGTAAAAAAAAAAGAAGGCAATCTTGTTAAAAGTTATTATAAAACCATTTAAAAACAAAAAAAAATAATAATAATAAAAAAAAAAATTTTGAAAACGAATTAACAGCAAATCTAATTATGAAAAATTTTAATTCAAAAACATCAAACCTATAAAATTAAAAATATTTATATTATAAAAAAAATTTAATAAATTTTTTTTATAAAAAATTTAATTTTTAAAGAATTTTAAAAACTTCTCTTTAAAAATATTAATTTATTAACTATAAAATTAAATATATATATTCATTAATTTATTTATTTTTTATTTTCTATAAAAAATTAATTTTTAAAGAATTTTAAAAACTTCTCTTTAAAAAATATTAATCTATTAACTAAAAAAATACTTAAATATTTATTATTTATTAACTATGATTCTACCCAAATTACCTTATTTCTTAAAAAAATTTATAGCTTCACTTTTAAAAAATATTAATGATTATTAAATAAAAATAATATATATATATATATTTAATTAATTTATTTTTTTTTATTGTATTAAAAAAAATTTACTTTTAATTAATGTAAGAAATATTTATTTTATTTTCTTTGTAACAAGTTGCTATTGGAGTTCAACATCTTTTGCTCGGTAATCAGTTGAGGAAGATTATTTTATCTGAAAAAAAATCTAAAACAAAATTATAATTTTTGAATATTAGAAACAAAATAAAATTAAATATTTATTTAATATATAAAAAAAATATATGACAATGGATTATAATATTTACGTATCATAAAAGAAATGGATTAAATATTCAGTTAATATTAAATAATTATTGACAATGATTATATATTTAAGTATAGATTTACAATATTAAATTAAATATCACGTTAATATATTCTATATAAAAAATTATGACCAATGATATATAATATTTAAAGAGACCTCACTTTCCTTCCCAAAAATTCGTCGCCCATTTAGTTTAAATTGAAAATAATATTTTTGGAAACTGTTGCAAATCAGGTATCATTCAGCTGATTCTTACAATGATTATAGTATTTAGCAGTTTCATGAAGTATATATTAAATATCAGATAATATATATAAAAAATATGACCAGTATTATATTATTTTAATATTTTAAATTCTTTGAGACTCAAAGTATAAAATTTAACTCCAGTTTTGTCATAAAGTAAAATTAATATATCACGTTAACACTGAATCGATATTCAAATACGTATTTACTATATATTTAGAAAGGGAAAAAAAAATATTTAGTGGATTATTAATATTTAAATATTAAAAAGAAAATGCTGCTAGGATAATAGCCTGCTATATTAATTGTTGACTGATGGAAAATTGATTTTAAAATGTTTGTCAAACAAAAAAGTCAACATCAAGATCTTCTCAATGAAATAACAACTTAAAAATCTCCTCAC
>JABUQX010024710.1:0-22500 GCA_015478945.1 Trachelipus rathkii | reverse complement strand
CAATGACTGATCTTCGGCATCTATCGTACGGCACAAATTTGAACCTCCTCATCTTGTGCTTACCCGAAGCGTAATCACCGCGTACAGAAAAATGTCACGACATGAAATTATTGAGGATAATATTTTTTTATTTCTTTTATGTTTATCTTAGATTGCTGGTTAATTTGGATGTCTACCGCCACGTCCTGTAGGAACAATCTTACAGCTTCAACAGCAGGTTTATACCACTCTGTGTTTGTATGTCCTTACAAAACGCACATGAATCTTTATATGTTAGTAAAGTCTTATTGTTAAGAGCCTAGGACCCCTTGAACAACTTTTTATTTGTGGAAATAAAATTACAAAACTTGCCAAATGCTCCCTTTAGGTGCCTGGAGTATGTCAGTCCAAGGTGAATATTTGTCTCCAACTTCATAATTGAATTTTCTTTAAGTGGGGTAGCTCTTCCAAAAATATAGGTCTTAGTGGATCCAACACTCTTTCAGTAACTGTTTCTTTTTCGTAGTCGAAATCATAGATGAATGTCAACGTATCTACAATTCATTTTCGTGACTGTCTCTATGAACGCTAGCTCCGAAAATCTGGAACCCATTCTTGACGCGTGATGTGCTGGGAACTGGGTGTGGGTTCTATTCATGGAAATATGCGAAGAGGAGGTTGGCCCTTGTATTTTAGTGATCTTGGTCATGTTCTTACGTTTTCATGCTACCTTTTCCAATTTTATCCGAGTTCTCCTTTTCAAATTTACTGCAAACAATATTATATATATATAAAAATATATTATATATTTATAATATATATATATATATATATATATATATAATATTATATAGTATATATATAATATTTAATATATATATATATATATTATTATATATATAATAACTATTATATTATAATTATATATATATATATATATTATATATATACGTATATGATGATCTCTGCCACATATGGTCATAGGTTAATAATTTTACTATTAAAGATGTTAACAGAAAAAAATTAAAAGTATAGCAAAACTATGTTGAAATCGTATTCATTTTTTTTTTTTTAATAAAAATAGTTTTTTTAAAATGAGGCTAACCTCATATGGACAAGTAAGATCATGTGTTACAAAAATTCCTACTTTAAGAAGTAAAAAAATACAAAAAAGCTGATCAAGATTTTAAAGTAACTAACGTACAGGAACTCCTAATATCCATGATCTAATGAAATTGAACTATAACTTTACATGAGGCGGTGTTGAATTAAGAGTGGCGTCACGGGAGTGATTAATTTCAATGCTACTTTGAACCTTAAACACTTAATAAGGAATTGAGAATCTGACTGAACACAAAATCTTGAATTTATATATACATATCACATTAAAAAAAAACATAGATAGTATAACACAGTTCTTATCTACAAATTAAAAAGAGCATAAAATGATTGAGAAGACCGTATCGGCAAGAGAATGTGAGAAAATGACGATTGCAACTACCTTCGCATATATTCGTGTATTTATATATTATATAAATAATTATAATATATATTATATATATATATATATATATAATATATATATATATTATATATATATATATAATATATTATTATATATATATAATATAATATATATATATATATATATATATATATATAATATATATATATATAATATATTATATAATATATATATATATATAATATATAATATATATATATTATATTATATATATATATATATATATATTATATATATATAGTAAAACTTTACTTAAGCCACCCGAACGGGACGTTGGATCAAAAAAAATTCGCAGGTAGACTTTATAAGAGTAAACACTTCTAGGGTGGGCAGCTGCCCCCCTGCCCTCCCTGAGCCCATGTACATATATAATATATATATATATATATATTATATTATTATGAATATATTATTATATATATATATATTATTATAATATATTATAATATAATTATTAATAGTATAATATTAATATGATTATTAGTATATTTATAAATATAATTAAATGTGTATAGCATAATAATAATAATAATATTTAAACTATATTTAAGAGAGAATATTAGTGAAATATAATGTAAAAAATTTGTTAAATATAGTGTTTGACACCAATAGTAATAATATGATTATAATGAATGTATTGTATGTACATTTATATATGTATTTTTATGTGTATGTCGTATGTATTTGTTTGTATATAATTAATTTTAATTTTTTTTTAATTTTATATTTTTTTTAAAAGCTCGGTAGCTCAGTGTTAGAGCACTCACAAACAAAGTGAGTGTCCAGGTTCGCATGGACGGGTGGAGAATGTGTAGCAATTCTCTCCTTAGCTTGTTCGTCCCTGCTCGGACGTTTATCGAGTACACACCCCCCTCTAGATTAGGGCCTCTCCGTGAGCGGTGTGTTTCTTCTGTAAATAATATATTATATTATTATATTATATATATATAGTATATATATATTATATATTATATAATATATATAAAATATATATAATATATATATATTATATATATATATAATATATTATATATATATTAATTTTACATATTGCTTAGGGTGATTTTTGCCTAGGGCTGAATGAATGGTTAAGAGGGCCCTATATTATTATATATATATATATATTATAATAATATTTATATTATATATATATAGTATATATATATTATATTATATAATTATTATATATATATATATAGTATATACTATATATATACTTATTTTGGAAATTTAGATTTCAATCTCTATTTTCTTGATATTATATGAGGAGCCCTTTATTGCTATAAAAAACACAACTTAATAAATAAAACTTTAGTATAGGATTTAATAATTTATTTAATATATTATATATTATATATATTATATATATATTATATTATATTTATATATATATATTATATATATATTATATATATTAATATTATATTATATATATATAATTATAAATAATATATATATATATAATCGCAAAACATTCTAACTGTGGCGGCATCTTGAAAAGAATGAAACTTTTACAGTAGCTGCAGGAGAGAGAAGCTATTTGGTAGTTGTTCGAAAATTTACTGAAGCGACGTGGTGGGCAACAAACACAACTTCTGTCAGATATGATTTAAACATCATATTATATATATATTATATATATATATTATATATATATATATATATATTATATATAATATAATATATCTTTTAAAATACATTATATATATGGAATATATATATAGTTATCAACATTTGATTGAGTAAGCCATGTGCGGCAAACAGCGGCTCTTGCGACCTGGAGTGTGGCTTCTTCCAAAAATACCACGTGCGATTGAAATTTAGTGATACTGGTTTTCTTATTTCTATTTTTACATACTAGTTGGTGTTTATGTGTTTTTATCTTTAGGCAAGTACTCTGAAGCGATTAATGAGAAAACATTTAGAAGATTAAAGCGTTTTATTTGGCAAAGAATCTCTAAAGAAGAAGTTCTTCACTTCTCATTTGATTGTCAATATTCCTTTTCAAACGGAAGTAAATCCTAGCGAAATCAGGAAATTTTCTTCCATCCACAAAGGTTGCTATTTTTCTTTTATTCTCTTTATTTTTATTCTTGAGTTTGTGACGTCACTTGAAATCGTAAAAAAAGCTTTTTTTAATGTTTTCAAGTTTTCGAACCACTATTTTATCTTCGAAATATATTAATTATGCTATTTCCCAAAAAACATTGGTGAAATATAATTATAAAAAATACAAAATTGAGAATTTTTATTTTACTTCTTATTTTGACGTCACTTGAAGTGATCATTTTTTTTTTGTTTGTTTATATATATTATTTATATTATATATATATATAAATATTATTATAGTAATATATATAATATATAATATATATATATATTATATATATATATATAATATATATATAATATATTATATATATATATATATTAATATTATAATATTATATATATTATATATAATTAATATATATATATATATATATATATATATATATATTCACTCATTTGAATAAATAATTTTATTATAGGCTTAGGTATGTGCTGTAAAATGTAAACAAACTTCAAAACTGAAGAATGTCATTTGATTTTCATCGAAAATGAACTCAAGAACGTCCTTCGATTTGGAAGAAAAATTTGCCAATCTAAAAACGCCTTAAATGGTCAACGGTATCGTTCAAGTCGTATCTTTGCATCGTGTTCTACAGTATATTACTTCCGAGCGCGTGCCCCCGCAGGAAAGACTAGAATTGTAGTTAAAATCCTCACCCCTGCGGTTGGCAATTCCACCTGCCTCTGTCCGAAATGCTTGACTCTTTTCCAAGGTTCCCCCACCAGCCGTTCGGTTGTAGAGGCGCGCGCGCTTCAAGAACGAGTTGAGTGAGCCAGTCTGTCAGCAGTCTCATTGTGCAGTGGTTAGTATTAGTCGCGTCCGTAAATCGCGCGCGTATGACAAAAGTACATACTCGAAGCATAAGGTTACCTGTATTTTTACAACCAGCTGTAAATTCTACAGGTATTTTTGTCATCAATTTAAGAAATGTAATTACTTGTGTGTTGTGGTCTTTATTTTATTTCTTTGTAAGGAATTATTAGTTTATTTTTTATTAATTTCATTGGGCTAAAAAATATATAAAATATATATAAAATAATATAAATTGTAAGTCGAATAAGTAACGAATAATTTTCACGACATATTATAATCAAACATTTTTTAGGTGCCATGTTTGACATAGCTACAAGAAGTAAAGAAAACGGAAGACGAAAAGTTGAATTTAAAGTTGAATGGACCGAGACTTTTGCGTTTTTTCAAAACTTAAATGGCTTTCCGACATGTTTTATCTGTAAGTAAAACTGTGCGATAACAAGAAATAAAATTTGTGAGACCACTTTACAATACACAAGTGCATTAGTACTAATATCCTGTTTGTATGCCAAGGAAAAACAATTGAGTAGACTTCAAGAAGGGCAGAAAAATCAAGTTCTGTATTGAATTACTGGATGCATCTTCAACAATTTTTAATATTGCCAAGTTTTGTGGTTTAGTCAAGGATTACTAAGAGAGGAAAACCAAATACAGACGGTAAATGCATAAGAAGTTTATAAATGCATCCGAAGAGCTATTTCAGGATTCTAAGAACAAAGCAGATATTCTATAAAAAATCAAAGTTACCATTGTCTGCTAAAACAGTGAAAGATAGAACACTCAAAATATCTAAAAATAGAACCAACCAGCAAGGCGAAGATCTTATATTGGTTTCAGCTTTATCAATAGCAGTTGACTAGTCTTGTGACATAAATGATACAGCGCCAGTTTCACTTTTTGTACGATTTATTTCATCTACAGGTTCTAAAGAAGAATTGTTAGAATTATTGACACTCAAAGGTCAAACAGGTGGAGAGGATATAGAAAATTCTGTAATTGAGTGCATTAAAAAACAACATATTCCACTCGATAAAATTGTCTCAGTTTTAAGTTTTAACAGACGGGGCGAAAAGTATGATCTTCGTAAGAAACGGGCTTGTTGCTATTTTGAAAGAAAAAATTAACCACGAGAGACTTACTTACCATTGCATCATTTATCAAGAAGCGCTTTGTGTGCAGACATTTCCAGAAGAAATTTGCAAAGTTATGGGAATGGTTGATTAAAATTAATCAATCTCTTTAGCGTATAGCTCTTCATCACGCCAATTTAAAGAATTTTTTAGTTGATCATTGGAGAGTGAGTCGCAGATCTTTTGCTGCTAGACAAAGGTAACGTTGGTTACCGCTCCTGCTAAAAGAGGAAACTTGTTTTGAAACATTTCGCTCCTTATTTAACTAGAATTAAAAGAGCATTTCTTCTGAGTAAGGTGTTCACTATCCAAGAACTAACTGACGATGAGGGGATCCAGAAAATTTATTTTCATGTAGACGTTACGTTCATCTATTATCAGCTATCGTAAACTACTGGGATATGGAGTTACAATGTATGTTTTTATGTTAGGTAAGTTAATTTTTCTCTTCGACGGAATTACACAGCTACGATGATTAGGCTTATTGAAAGAGACACTTTGATATCACTTTCCAAGTCCCGTTAAAATATCGCCAAGAAATATCGATATATATTGACATTTGTTATTTCAAAATAACACTTTTAAGATTTTAAGGCGCTTTTCTCAACAGGTTTCAGGAATTCTGAAACAACAAAGCGAAGTTAGTCTTTGTTAAAAAAAAACCTCTTAATGCTACTGTGACAGAATTAAATTTTTCTCCTTTAATATACATATTAATATATGTGTTAGGTTTGATCTGTTGTGTGAGAATGCAATTGTTGGATATGTATAAAAAAAAACAATTATAATATGTGGAAGAGATTTGATTAAACGATACTTTAATAGTGCTAAATAATCTAGTATAAGTGAAAGATGTTTGGAGTGAGAGAGAATTTATAAATGTGATTTAGCCCTCTACGCTTCAGTCAGCGCTAATATAGCACGTGTAACCAGCTTGTTATAACGAAATCGTGTTTTGTAATGAGTGAACAGTCAAACCCAGTGTTAGTCATTTGAACTTTATTTTGTTGTACTTTTGTTTAGGTCACAACCTTGGAATTGTTATTCTTGATCTCATAAAGTTCGGTCTCTGGCCAAAACAAACAAGCGTTAGCCTGTTCGTCTTCCATATTATTATACGGGGTGCTTAATAGTGAATCATATGGATCGTATACAGAATTGATTTTATTTCTTAGAGGCTAGTATCTGTTTTCGACTGTTAATACAGTACTATAATCTAGCCATGAGTATAGTCATGTAGAGGGCTAGTATAATTATTCGACTTGCTTATATGAGAGCAGTGTGTAGCAACATAATAGACCCCACTCGAGATATGCAAATGAAGACTATACCAATATTTAAAAACAGGAGTAATATAAATTATCAAAATAGCTTAAAATAATCATAACCACTCTAAATCTCTATTTAATGCTTCCAGTATAGAATTTTATTGGAGCCATTGATGTTTCAAAATTAATAGTAGTCTCAATACAATCATCGTCAATTGGTATTTAGATTTCTCTTTGAAAATTGGAATATACATTACAATTTATGTCTATTTACTTCTATATTAAACTGATATCGTAGTAATATAAGTATGACTCAAGTTTTATTCAAACGAGAATTAATTACAAGGTGCTCAAACTATTATTAGTTTTCATATAAGATGCTTAAACTTTAAGTAAAGTCTGTGGAAAAAGTCTTATATATTCGAATTGGAGTCGGTGAGTTGTGGAGTGAACAGAAATATGTAGACATGGATTGAGTAGTAACGATATGAATCTCGATGATGGAGTATTGGTATCATATCACAGATGAAGGAGAATAGAAGATATAGATAACAGAATGAGTAGAGCAAGACGAGTTTGAATAGATATATGTTTATGTTGATAAGTGTGTATACAATAACTCTCTTATAACTTAGAATTTAAGGACGCTTTTATTATAAGTCGAAAAGGCACCAGGTTACATAGAGGTAGTTAACCTTAATTAGTATTAGAATCACCTGTAAACCATAGGTAATATATCCTTATAATTGTGACTATGTTAGTGCTAAAAATAATTTAAAGCGCTATCTTACTATAAGAAAATTTCAATGTTCGATATTGGTCGCTTATCGATATTTGACTTACCATATGACTTAATGATATTTCTAGATCGAGTGACACATTATGAGAGTAGACAATAACTTGAGCCGAGGACATGGAGAATCGCGCTACTGTTGCCTGGCAGTCACACAAACCAATTAGGGAGAATCAGCCGGCACGTTCAGATACACGATGATAGGGATGAATAAGACTTTCGTGAGCGAGAAGAGGAGAGATTCCAACTCATATTTCGATGTGAGATATCCTTCTACATTTCAAGTTTGAGAGGTAAATAATTATCGCTTAATTGAAGAGGTGTTACTAAAACTCATGCAATTCACTCCAATCTATCACTTACTTACTACTTATCAGAAAATGCATATCAACTTGTTCATCCTCTTAATCCCCAGGTTTAATTTCTTGCATTCATTCCATTGTATATAACTCAGCTCAACAAGTGCATGGTAAGGTTTTCGCATTGTATCATTCGATGTCCTAATGATTGGTATTGATATATCTAATAATTATTCTATATCCTTATGGGGTACTCACTATATAATACAGCTCAGTGCTATCGCTTAGGGATCTATAAATATACCATGATATAATAGCTTCAATGAATACAACATAATCAATATAGTACAAATATTAATTATATTCATATATATGACCTCATATTATGTACAGTAGTTATAACCTATGTTTGTTCTTCATGAATTGTTAAACTAGCATCAAATATAGTTAATACATAAATCACCCCTTGTTTAACTATAAGTATTTCATATTTAACCATTTCTTTAACACACCTTTACCGGGCTCTCATCGGGAGTCAAGCCCCTATCCATGAACAGGAGAGGTGTTTAAAGATCCTAATCTCAAATAATTTTTCCGAATCTAAACTCGCGAGAATTTACTGCACAAGATGACGCCAGAGACGACTAGGTCTTCTATTAGTAGTTGGAGATTAAACTGGATAATTCGAAACACATTGAAATGAGAAGAGAATTCCAACAGTACAGAAGAGTCGCAGGAAGGAAGGAGGCAACCAGCACGTACTAGTTCTGCGCAGTTTGATAATTTTATCCAATTAGTGACAAAAAACTCTCATAGTGTCCAAAGAACTCTCAGATCTTCTTTGTGCTATTCGTCGACGGGCGTCGTAAACGTGGTGGCACGCGAGTGGACAGTTCCCTCGAGCACTTGCTGATGTGGTACCTCTAAATAGAAAAGAGATAAAGACAGCGAATCAATAGAGTATGCCGCAACACGAGAATTAGTAGGGTCATAGTCGTAACTCTCTTATTTGACACACAATACATATGAATCAGTTTTATAAGCTCCTTTTTTCATTTGCCTTTGCTCTGAACCAATATCGCCAAAAGCCAGGGTGAAACCTGAACCCTCCCAGATATGTGGAGAGTTACTTCCATATGACATATCGGTCGATGAGGCCCTTGTCTATAACACCTGAGGAATGTAAACGTGTGAAAGACGAAAAAGAAAGTTCGCACAATCTCAACAGTATACTCCAAGGGTTACTATTATATGAGGCCGTCTTAGAGGCAACCGTCCTTGTGCCAATGTGAGGTTTCACAAGACACATCTTTTTATGTCTTATGTTAAGCTGTGCTCAAGGCGATGTTTAACTATATAATTCCGTCACAGGTATAGGATGGAGCGAGAGATTACACGAGTCGAACGCAGATAGCGAAGTTTTACTTTGTTCTTAGAGAGGGAGTATTTGAGAAGTATGGGTTTTGTGAGAGAGATTAAATTCACAAGCCTTGAGACGAAGCCCAATCTGAATATTGCTAAAATCTCGAGTATTCAATAGAATAGAAGGAAAAGTATGTTTATTACGACGACAGGGCAATTCTCTGTTTAAGCTGAAAAAAGAGCGGAGTAAGAATGATCAATGAGTGTGAAAGAATGAATGGAGGTCCGAGTCACAATTGCGCATATGAGGTGAATCAGAGTAATAACAATCTATGCAGTGTGAAGGAACGTTTGCTTCATTTAGATTCGATTATAGCTCAGTAATTTAAATTTTAATTAATAAGTTTAAATGAGATATATATACAGAACTCTTGGCTGGGAGTGAACACCTACTGTTATTGACAGAAGCAGGAAAGATAAAAGTTACGCTTATCCTATCAAACAACAGCGATTCTTGAGTCGAGATTTTTGTAAGAAAACTAGTAGTTATTAGATGGGCCGAGATAATGAATCCCCTAAGCAAAGACGTGAGTATCACCACAATAGCGGCGGCGCAGTGAGGATTTTAGCACGCTAGCTGATGTCTGTGTCAAATAAACCGTCATTATGCCTTTGGAATATGTCCAATAAGGCACCACGCAAGTCTTCCCGTCGTCCTTCAAGCGGCAAACATAAATCATGGTGAAAGTAATCAAGGGAACAGGGATATCTTCACACCTAGTAGATTACCTTCTGAGCTGCGGAAGAGCGGACTTGGCGAGAAAGAAGGTTGAGAATGAGATTCATGAGTGATCTAAGAGAAGGTGTATGAGTTGAGAATGACAGTTTCAATTCAGAGAACTTTTAGATATAATACAGGATAAGAGGGAGCTCTATACAGAGCTGATTATGTAAGGAGAAGGTTATGAGCGTGTTCTTCTCTCTTGCTTCGGAATACTGTGGTTTGACATGAGAAGTTGCTTCCAGACTAGCGAGAGAGGAAAGTGTGTTTAAGTATTTGAGTAAGACTATAGTGATAAATATTAGTTGGAAACAGTTATGAGATAACAGTTATCTGAAAGGCACTACAGCTACCCTTTCTCATAACTCGGGTAGGAATGTTTCCATCTTCGGGTGACCTCAAACGCAGCTGGCCTTATGCTTTAACTGTTGTATTTCAAGAGCCCATTCGTCACCCGATCTGGAATTTATCCACAGGCCAAAGGCATAGGACATTTGAGAGGGAAGGGGAGGATGAGGATATCGCAAGACATCCGTGAAGGAGCGTTTTATGGATGGTTTTGAGGATTAATTTAGGAGGTCGGTTAGAGATTGTCGGTTGGTGAGCTTGTGAGGAATTAGCATAGAGAACCATCAAGGAAGCTAAATAAGAGGAGGAAAGACAGATTTCAGAGAGAAGGTATTGTATTAGATGAGTTGTATGGTTTGGAGAGAGGCGCAGAATAGATTATAGTGCATGTATATATGAGGAGAAGATCGAAGAGTGCAGTTAGCACGCAAAAAATGAGGACGATTGTTTGTCAGCATTTAATAAATTTGTGTCGGTATTGATGAGAGCAGCTCGTTCCGCCTATGCTCAGACGGGGATAATGCCTCTATTGGCCACGAGGAGTTATTTATATAAGCAGAATATGAAATTGCAAAAGAGTTATTCGAGAACGAGAATTTTCCACTCCTGATACGCACTCACTGTCTTAAGCATGAATGGCCAGAGAATAGAAGCTCTTAACCGACTCGGAACCATGAGATAACTGTAGCAAGAGAAGAATAAGCAAAATTTAAGTCGTAAGAAGGTACTTTAAATCAATGCCTCAATTGAAAACAGTCAGTCCCGATGCAACGAGTACTCTTAGCAGACTCAGCCATTTGTATCTGAGACGACGAAGACAGCAGAACCACATCTCGTTCACTAAAGTAGTACAGCTTAGAAGCAGTTTAGTCCAATATAATAAGTCTACGAAGCGTAGAAAGCTAGAACGCCAAGGACCACACAAATCTGAGGTAACACGATCTAATAAGACGCACAAAATATATAAAATATTAATAGAGAAGTAGCAAATAGCAAAAAAAAGGCAAGTAGAGAAAGAGCAAGTAGATGACACTAGAGTTATGAGAGATGAAAGTATAAAATTAAGAAAGATATAAGGCTTGTGGTCAGATAGCAGCGAAGTGGTGTATTTTAAGAGAGAAAGCTAGTGGTGAAACATAGGTCAAGTGTGTTCAAGAATTGGTTAGGACGATCCGAATGTGTGTGTGTGGGTTATTTAATTAGTGCTCCAGATCGTTGAGAATGGCTGAATATTCGGCTCCTCTCTCACCTAAATCGTCATGAGAGGACCCAGACATTCAGGTGTTATGTACAATTGAAATCCCTAATAGAGGACTCTCAGTATTTGGATGAGTAACGATAGTAACTAGTCTCGTGAGAAGTAGGATAAGATATCTCAAAAAAGGCGCGTGAAAAAGTCTGTTCTGCTAGGAGAGGCATGTGCAGAAGCAGGCAAAGATTATTGTAGTTTAAGGGAGAAAGTTTTAAGCCATAGAAGGAAAATTAGGAAAGATCCGAGAATCACTGAGACGTGTTAACAGGAAGTGTTTTATGTTAACACTACGGCACAATACTCCACCTTTAGACGGAAATTATGAAATAAATAAGTTGGAGTTGGATACATTAAACGAGTTAGAAGATGAATTTTTCTTGAGCCATTCTGAGTCTCAGACAAGAGAAAAAGATTTAGGGTTTAGAGTTAGAGAAGCGTGGTGTTTCTACAGAAGCAGGTTGGAGCTTAGCCGGTTGGATGTTGGGTGAAACATAGAAAAGCCCGCCCCTACGCACTGCCATCAACCCAGCGCACACTTCAACACAACAAGATAAAAACAAAAGCCAAAGACAGACTAAAATAAAACGAAAATGTGATAAAATGTCATACACTAAAACCTAATTAAAAAGTTTATATTCTAAATTTATTAATAAATCAAATTTTGTATAGTAAAACTTTAGGAAATTTTTAAAAACGCTAAAACCGTATTTACAGATAATTTGTGAAAAATCTAAAAGTTAAACTACACAACTACATACTAAAACTAAAACACATTAAATCTGCACCAACTACACACACACATTCAGACAAACAGAAAATAACTTAAACAGAATATTAAAACATATGACGCTAATGTTAAAAGTACTCTAATGTGGTGTAATCATGAATAAAACCAATAAAATTTAAATTTAATTAAAAACCTTATGTCAATAAAATTTTAACTTAACAACAATCCTATTCTTACTAGATTTCGTTAAACTAGTAGAGAAATGTAAAAAACAAAACAAAACCAAACTTAGATGAAAGTTTCAAATGAGCAAAATTTTCGGAGTAAACTCTCATTTTAATTAGATTAATAAAGGCGTCAATATTACGTAAAACAATGTAGAAACGACACTAAATACAAACTAGGGCCATTAAAATTAAATGAGTGAAAACTAAATTTCAAATTTAAACAACACGGTTAAAACATAAACACTTTGGAGAAACCAACATTCGAAACAACCTCAAGCACGAGCGACAACTACAACTATATAGTATATATATTATAATATTTATAGATATATATATATATATGATATAGTATATATATAATATATTATTATTATAATATATATTATATATTATATATCATATATATATATATATATTATTACTAATATATTATACTAATATATATTAGTTATATATATATATATATATATATGATATATATTATATTGTATATATATATTATATATATATAATATAATTATATCTATATATATATTATCTACATATATTAGATGAGAGAGAGATTCATATTATATATATATATATATAATAAATATTTAGTATATAATTTATCTAATATTACTATATTATATTTATTATATATATATATATACTCATATGTATATTATGATATATAATATATATATATATATATATTATTCTTTATAATAATATATACTTATTATATATATACTATATATTTTATAAAAATATATATATATATATATTAGTATAGTATATATTATATATATATAATATATTATATATATATTATTATATATATTATACTATAAAGGTATATATATATTATTTTTACTATAGTTATATATATTAGTGTGGTTGTAGTTGTTACGTATCATTATTTGTTTATACGTTCTTCTGGTTTATATTTTATCCCACCTCATCTTAGGGTGACGTCATTTCTCCGATCGATATTCATGGTGAGGTTATTATTCTGGTTATAATGTGTTAATATCGCTAAGTGTTATTTATGTCTATGGCCACACCATTGTCTCAGTTATATCTTATTTTTCTGTTTTCATAGCTTTTTGTCCTTTTTTATTTCTGGTTTTGGTTATTTTATATCTTTACGCTGCACTAAATTCCTTAGGTTTTATACTATCATAGTAGTGTATGCTGCGTTTTTGATCTCTTCGGTTGTATTGATTATTGTTATGAGAGTGTCACATCTATCACTTGGAGTAGTTATACTTACGTTAAATTAATATATTTTTATTTATTTTTGTATTTTTTTTTGTGAAGTGTGAGCTCCATGGGCGGCTATGCAGGAGTTGAGAATTTTATTGCTTTTACTCAATACTTCTCGATAACTCGTGAGTTTATATGCCACCGTTCCTCACTTTATTAATCCGTGACTCCTTGGGGTCTCCGCTCTCTGTCATAATACTTTCCTATTTACGATGCTATAGCTCCGAAATTCCGCTACAATCCATGTTTCCTTTTCTCTCACGCATCAACCGACAATCACTCATACAAATTATACTAGGTATACTACTCATACTGTACGCCCCTACTTACCTAACTTTAGTTCATTTACACTCTTAACCTACCTCACTAGCTTCCTAACTGATAATAGAGAATCTCACCCTATTTGTAAGTCTCCTCGAGTTTGCTGTAGACCTTACCTATTTAATGCCTCCCATGTAGATCCTGCCATAGAGTGTTTGTCACATGGGGGTTTTCAAAAGTTCTGGTGAAGTGGGGGATTATTGGCTATATACGACAGGATGAAACTATAAATTTCTCATACCCAATATATATATTAATTAAATGAAACAGAACAAGCATGGAAGAAGACATGTTTATTTAATGTGAAAGATTTCAACATTTAACTGCAATCAATTGAGGTAACAAGGCTTTTAGTACTACAGAGGATTATAATATATATACAGGAATTTCAAAATCCAATTCATATGTATAATGTATCGATAAGATATCATTATGATTTTAAAATTGGTGGGTAAGGAAAGTAAGTAATATTGTACATTATTATCGTGTTATGTGATAAGAAGGGTGAGAGAATAGAATTTTATTCACAAATTGAGTTCGATTTATATAGATATTAGAATATGATTTGGTTGATCAGTGTATAGGATACAACTTGTATTTAGTAAACAATAGAGATTCTTCCTGTAAGTCATCATATATCAAGAATAATATATATATTCATACAATAATATTTATGTTATATGTATTATTATCATATTTTATTTGTTATGATCTTATATACTATCTAATGTATATATAATTAATTATTTTTAGAAAATTATCTCATTATTATCTCGTGAGTAGTATATTGTAATATTGATCATTAAATGTACTAGATAACTGCTCTTTAATTTTGTTAGTTCATGAGGATAGAACTTTATTTAAAGTATTAACTATATTCTGAAGCTGCCTAATCAATTGGAGGGCACACTGGCTTCCAGGAAGCCGCTACCGCTCTTGGGCGGTTTGCACAGTCGAGAGGGAAGATATAGAGAAGTGGGCACGGGGGGCGTCGAGAGGAGCACCACAGAAGGAGGTGCTCCATTGTGTCCTGGGAATGTACATCTGGTGCAGGTTGGGGCGGTAAAATTGTCTATTTGGAATCTATATTTATAATGGTAAGGAGTTTTTGGGTGGTGACTGATCTGCTCCGGGCGAGATAAATTTGGCCCTCTTCTGGACAGTGTTTTCTTCTGTAGGGGAAATTTTTTTGCGAGGGGAGGTTTAGTATATTGTTATTGGGGCGTTTTGTAAGTATGTGTAAGTTAGTTGTGTATGGGATGTGAGTAAGCATGACTATTTGGGAGGGGGAGGGAATAATGTTTATTTTTGTCATTATAGAATTTAGATGGTGAGGGTGGGGATTTTAGTCTGTGTCGGGAGGGGGTTGGAGAGTATTTGGTGGAATGGGTGTGTTGGTTTAGGGTTTTCTGGTAGAATTGAGTCCCTCCAATCTCCAAGTGGGTGGAGATAGGAAGAATTAAGTCTCGTCATGTAAATGTTGGGTGGGGTAGTTTTAGTGCTCCAGTGATGATTCTAAGGCGGTGTTTTTGTGTGATTTGTAATTTTTTTGAGTTAGATGTTGACAGTGCAGGGAACCATGCGGGGGAGGCATAGTTTATTTGTTCTAAGGAGTTGTTTATAAGTGGTGGGGAGGGGTGTGTTTCTGTCACTGAAGTTGTGTTGGGAAGGGTTTTCGGAGGGTGTTTAGTTTCGTTGAGTTGATGAGGTGTTTGGGTCGATGTTGGGGGGAGAACGTCATGTGTGGTGTCATAGGTAAGTCTAATATTTTTGGGGATTTGTTTAGTGGGAGGGGTTGTTGTTTGTTCAGGAAAACTATTGGGTGGAGTGAAGATGGTGCCGGTCAGTGGTTAGGAGGGTGGATGGAGGGTAGTTGGATGAGGCGGTCATTCTGTTATAGAGTAACCAAGTTTCTAATTGTTGAAGTATTCTTGGGTGTGATGAGTGGCTATATTTATGTCTGATGTTGGGAAATGAGGCTGATATCATCTGCGTATGGGATAAGTTTGGTTGGTTAGGGATGGGCAGGTCTGCTGTGAAAAAATTGAAGAGGAATGGAGAGAGAATGGCACCCTGTGGGACGCCGTTTTGTAATTTAATGGAGTGGGAGAGATTGTTTTTGTGGAGAACTTTGCAAAACGGTTATATTCCCATCTTGGAGTTTTAAAACGAGAAAGAGGAGAGAAGTTCGCAGAAACTTACATTAGAAAGTTTCATTTAAGCTTGTTTTTACGAAAAGAATCGAAGACTTTCTTAATGTTTTCCAGGTGATTTTCCAGAGATGTTCCCATGATAAGAACGTCGTAAAGAAAAACTCTGCAGGCGTCGCCTAATAGATGATGCAAAGCAAGCTCCATTGTCTTCGCAAAACAGGAAGGCGCATTAGCCAATCCAAAATTTAATCTTGTAGGGCAATATTGCCCTCTCGTTGTCCAGAAAGCGAGGAGCGGTTGAGTCTCTTTGTCGATTTCTATCGCATTGTAACCAGATTTTAAGTCGAGAGCTGTGTTAAGGTAACTGTTACCTAGAGAACTTAAAATGTCGTTAATACATGGCACGTGTTAAGAATTGTATGAGAATTAAGGAGCCTATAGTCTGCTACAATGCGAGGGGAGGTAGTTCCTTTCTTTGGAATCACCAAAAGCGGTGCGCTGAGTTGACTGGAGATGGGTCTAATGTACCCTTTGTCCAGCGAATCTTCAACCCACTCCTCTATTTGTTTGAGGTAGGGGTGGGGGAGTCTGTATTGAGGGCGGTATAAAACCTTTGGCGCGTCGTCTTTTAGGGTAACACTAAACTTCGTTAGTGGACAAATTGGGACCTCATCATTTTCCAAAGCTATGATATCTTTGTAGGCCACGAGAAGATCCAATAAATTTTCCAGTTGATTTGGATCAGTAGGTGTTGCGCACTCATCTTCCTCGTTTTTGAAAGACTCCTGAATAATTTCTTTATATGCCTTACGAAGTTGGGACGGAGTTAAGCCTTTAGAAGAAGAAGCGACATTAACTTGCGAAGTTTCAAACGGAGTTTCAAGAGTGAAAAGAGGATTTGCTACTGTTAAAAAAGTATTAGTTTGTAGCGTGTGAGGTGCTGCTGACATATTTATAATATCCAAAAGAACGTGACCTTTATTTACTGAGCTCATAACACCACCTATGAAGTGAAAGTTATGAAGATAAGCTTTTTCAGAAGCCAAAATTAGGGATTCGGGAGGTGGGGTGTTCGCTAAAGAAAGTGCTTTGACAGATAAAGTCGTTTTAGAGTAAGAATCAAGGGTGACAGTTTCAATAATAGATAGGTTATACCTTGTGTCAGTATCAATCAATTAATTATTAACAAAGCTAGTTTCATTTGGAAAGAGAGGTAAAGATGTGTTGTGGTGTACCTCAGGTTTGGGAATGCTTTGCCGCTGTGGATAAATAGGAATGAGAGGCATCGAAATGTAAGCAGTGTCAGATAAAACAGATATAGTATTTTTATGTGCTTCAAAACGAATATTAGGTAGAGCTAGAAAATTAGTTACCAAAAGAAAATCAGTTTTGAAACCGCAAAGCGAATCATCAATGACAATGAAATAAACAGGGACAACTACGTTTTAATGTGGAGATATAGAACCGTAGTCCCGATTTGTTCAAAAATATCTCCGGTGATGGACTTCAAAGTGATCGGAGTTTTAGTAAGAGGTATATTAACAGCAAATTTGTTTTCTAGTTCTAATATAAGAGACCGTTTTGCCAAACTGCTGTTGCTGCCGCTGTCTAGAAGAAGGCGTTTATTACGTAAAGTGTAAGTGTTAAAAGATATATCAGAGTCTAAAAAATAAGCGGGACCGATCAATGGTTGAGAGCTAGCGTCCACATCTTTCGCTAAATTAGTGTCATTTGTGAAAGAGGAAGAAAAAGTTAGCTCTCTTTGAAGAGCTGTAGGATTAGAGGAAGGATGGAAATCTGTGGGATACAGAGGAAGTTGTGACTCCGCTTTAGGTAGTGGGCGAGTAGAAAAAGTTGAAAAATTAGGAGTTGGGAGTGACTCTGGAGAGGGAGAGTGAGATTGAAAAGAATCGTCTGAATCTAAAGTAATTAAAAGATTGGATTGGCGAACTGGGTAAAAATTGCTTCATTAAAAGTGACAAAAGATTCAGAAAAATCATCGACAAAGGTAGAGTGAGGGCCCTGTGAAACCTTTTTATTTATAATATTTGAAGCTTTTAAAAATTTAAAATCATATTGAGGAAAAGAAGTTAATTTGGGAGAAAGACTTAAAACGCTAATTAAATATTCAAAAGAAGTAGAGTTATTAAAACAAGAGTTAGAAACAAGTAAATCACGCGGAGAGTTAGAGGAATTAAGCTCTAGAAAGTCATACCTATCAGAATTTTTATACAATTCATTACTATTTAATTTAGAGTACTTTTCTACATCTGTTCTAGTGTGTGTTAAAGCTCTTCTACTACTTATACCGTCATATCTCGTAACTATTCTTTTCCGTCTGTATATATTAAATGAGGGCCTTACATCATCATTTTTACGCGTTGTATCTACAAGCGCCTCAATATTAGCCATGCCATGTCCCTCAGGACTCCCTGGCATACACAAACTTATCTCCTTGCTGCATTCCACCTCAGTATCTGATCTCACCTGTTCATCATACGCTAAGCTCATTCTATTATTGTGCAAGTGCTCTATAGCTGCGAGAGCCATCTGCTTTCCAAAAGTATTTGCAGAACTGCCAACGTTACTATCTGTGCTATCAAATAACATACCTATCTCAATATGCACTTTATCTCCTAATACTGTTACATCGCGTGATATATTATTATAAAAAGAAAGAGAACTGATACTCCTACCTTCCAATTGACTATCATCTTCAAACTCCATCTCTAAAACTACTTGCGAATTATCCTCTACACCAATTTCACCATTGATATCTTCACCAATTTCGTCTGCTCTTGAGCTCTCAATACCAATTTGCAACTGCTGCATATTCACCACGCCGTTGGAGGTGATTCCTGTCTCACTGCGTTCAACTTGTGCAACTGCTGTGCCTCGCTAATCTGGGCCATAATTATCATTAATCTGCAAATTTTTAATAAAACTTTGGGAAGATAAAGGAGTTTTGATAAGAGAAGAATCCATATTACACCTTTCCAATCGGGAAAAGGCATTATGGTCTTGCAAATGATTAAAACCCTGCGTCATTTCTACTGCTTTTTTATTTTCGTGCGTAAATTGTGCTTTCTCTGGAAATTGTGAATGCTCTATATGAGTGGATTTTTGTTTTCCAGAGGGTTTGATAAAAAACTCCTGCGTCCATGTCTACTTTTCTAATCCTATCGGGCTTAAAAGTGTCTTTTCAATACCTGACTCGGCGGAATCATTAAAATCTAACGCTAGAAAAAGTTAAATCCTAGGGCTATATTCATTATCATTAATGGCGTTCTCTGCACCTTTTTTTTGAAAACAAAGTTACTACTAAAATTTTCTGAAAAATTATATTCATATTGATTAATTAAGGAATTGCATGAGTTATAGTGCAATTAAAAAAATATTGTTATTAGTTAAAAATGACTCATTCAGGGACCTATCCAAATTAATATTAGAGAAAATAACCACGCTGTTGGAATTTACATGTGTAGAAAGTGTATTAACATTAGAGAGAAATTTAACATCATTTTGATTAATAACATTAGACGTTCCAAAAGCAGGATACCGGAGGGGAGATTCGGCCTGTTGTTCTACCCTCCTGAATGTTAAAAATCCTGCTGCTGTGCATCATATTGACCATCAGTCTCCTCATCGTAGTAATAATTTTCTTGATCATCACCATAATGGTCCTCAGGAGTGGAGTCGTAAACGTTTGAAGGCTCTACCATTCGAGTATATGAAGTGGAATTTTGCCTCCAGGAGTTGTTGCGATTCGAATTTGTTCTTTGAAAAGTGTTTGCTCTAGTTTGAGGTTTAACACCTAGATAATGTTGTCTATATATTCCGGAGCCTTTCCATCTGTTTTGAATAATGTCTTGCTTTATCTTGTCAGTGATTGGTACATGCTTTAACGGGGTGTTAGGATCAGTAGGGCTCCATCGAGAGTCCTTACATTGAGCGATTGATCCCCTCTTATGACTTGAATTACATCGTCGGCAATAAGGGTTGAAAGGGCAATAGGAAGTCGAGTGACCACCCCTTTCACAATGAAAGCACACAGCAGGTCTCTGGGGTTGAGGAATTTGACGATTTTGATAAACAGAAGCCTGCGGTTTTGAATGATTATGAAAATTTCGTTTTTGAAAATTGTGGGTGGGGTGCTGAAAATCTTGTCTCTGGCCGAAATTTTGCGATTTTTGGGGAATAGATGCCGTTTTCTGGAAGTGGATATTGGGCTGTGGCAACACGTTGCGGATAGGGTCATGCAAGCGGCCTTCGGACTTTTCTAACAAGTTATTTATTTGTTTGTGGAGATCCAAATATGGATTGTGGAATTTCTTGAAATCTCGTTTATAAATCTCGGGCTTTTCAGGAAGGAATGTGAATAAATGGCAGAAAGCGGTAGCGGTAATAATTTTGTCATCAGGTTTGTAGGAAGCGTCACGTTTGGCAAGCGTCTCAAAGAAATCTGAATAAAGCTGCTGGAGAGAGAGAACAGCCACGCTGAGGGAGTCGGATTCAGACCATCGAAAGTTCCTTATACGCTGCATCGCATCATAAGGAGAGAGAGCCTTGTCGGGGAAGATGCAATCCTTCAACCGGATTAAAAAGTCATCTAAAGTTGTGACCTTAAAAAGCTCTGGGTAGGCATTCAAAAACCTGCGAATCTCCGATTTCGGGTTGTTAGAGATTTGATTTTGCGCCTGAGCCAACCTTGATGGTTCAGAGACGCAGTTTTTCAGAGCAATATTCTCACGGACGTTGGCGTCCCAATGAAGTAAACTAGGACCAACCACTTGCCATCATACCGCCCTTCAAGACGCAACCTCTGGCTTCACGCAATACTTCGCGTTAAGGTATGCTGTAGTGCCGATTAGGTTAAAAAAGATATTAAATTACCTCTCGTCATAACTTACTCTTGAACTGATGAACCAACATCTTTGAGCCAGGCCCCCGCTCCGACAATCCCAACATCAACTAACACCTTATTAGATTTTCTCAACCTGTACCTATGTAACCACTATCAGGCCTTTTCTGTTAACGTTGAGCTATCGGCCTGCTGCAATATTGCAAAACCTATCCAATAATACTAATAGAACTACACCAACTTATCTCTCTTAAGACCCTTCAAGTGAAACAACGGGTTGAACGGGTTCGTTGCTTTATGTGAAAACAAGTTCAGTCAATACTTTTCTTACCAGCAAATGAAACCGTTTTGTGATCAATCTTTCAATCACGAAAAAACCACGTCTTTAAGACTTAACAGCAATAGCTAATTGAATATTTTGAATAACATGAAAAACAAATAAAACCAACTTTTGGAATACTCAAGAAAACCCACGTGGCGATAATTTTAAAGAAATAATCGTTATTTAATAAAAAAACCAATAAAATAAGAACTGTTACTGGTCTCTACACAAACTAGATTTTATAAGTCCATGAACATATAGCCGAATGCCCGTGGGTATTCGTATACATGCGCACCTGCAAAATTTTTCAGTCCAAAACTATATATCGATATATTTATATATTATATATATAATAATATATATATATTACTATATATATATATATATATATATATATATATATATATAATAATATATTAATATATATATATATATATATATATTATACTTCAAGGCACTATCTACAGGGTTTTATTAATTCCATGTTACTATAAGCCGGATGCTGTAGAATATCCGTATACATGCCCACCGAAAATATTAGAACCAATGACTAACTACGAATAATATATATATATTACGTACTATTATATACGTATATATATATATATTATATATATATATATATATATATATAATATAATATATATATATATATATATTTATATATATATATATATATATAATATACTCACTATATAATAAATATATCTTAAAAATTCCTGCTCTTAAAAAAAAAAAAAATTATCAAACACTAAATGCTTTTACCAACTAGACTATTCTATATAAACTTTTTCTCCCATATACTCATACTTAAATAAGCTCACACTCACTCACCTACTCATAATAATACTACTATATATATATACCTCAAGCACCCTCATATATATATAACTATATAAATCATATAGTCACTATCACATCAAACTATCTACTATATATTATAAAACATACATATCAGATCTATTTCAATAAATATCC
>JABUQX010024709.1:20000-24616 GCA_015478945.1 Trachelipus rathkii | reverse complement strand
CTTAAATTTTAAGTGGATTATTTGTGAGAAATCGTCAAGTATTTTTTCCAAAAGGTATTTCTTTTTCTTTCGATAGGAATTAAGATGTCAAAAACGATGCTGTACTTTGCTTTATTTGTTAGTAATCTGTTGTAGTTTCCAACCAACGGTTAGTCCTTTCTAACTATTAGTCCTGTGTTTTGATCAAAAGTTTGAAAAGTTGAAGAGTTGTTCTTTTCTATCGAGTCACGATTCAACTCACTGCCCTGAGTACCCGAGACACGAAAGATAATGGTTTACTTACAAAAAAAAAAATTGGCCAGGGAAAGAGAATAACGATTGAAAAAGCACTTCGGTGACGAGAAACAAGATCAGAATCAGAGAGACTGGGAAGATAATCGTATTGGGTTGGAGAATAGTTCAGTAAATAATCTAGCATGTAATTTTGTTCATGTAGTTTTGTTCTTATTTTGCGTTAATGATGATCTTAAGGATGTACTTCCGACAATCGATTATGTTAGAGAACTCTTAACAATTGGGTTGGAGGATAGTTCAGTAGATAATCTAATGCATAGCTTTTGTTCATATTTTTTTTCATATTTCTTGTTCTAAGTATGATATTAAGGATGTACGTTCGACAATCGATTATGTTAGAGAATTTAACAATTGGGTTGGCGAATAGTTCAGCAGATAATTTTACATATAATTTTGTTCATATTTTTTTTTTAAATATGTTTTAAGGGTAAATTAAGAGTAACAACTATGTTGAGTTACACTAAAAATTCTTTTGTTGGCAATGTGCAAATACGAAAGAGACAGTGGTTTCTAGTATCGTAAGACTCATCA
The DNA here is from genome assembly GCA_015478945.1 of Trachelipus rathkii. Lineage (NCBI taxonomy): Eukaryota > Metazoa > Arthropoda > Malacostraca > Isopoda > Trachelipodidae > Trachelipus > Trachelipus rathkii. The sequence continues at coordinate 23,791 of JABUQX010024709.1, read as the reverse complement.
AGCCAATATGGGAAGTAAGAAGTAAGAGGTATGAAAGAACGTTCACATAGGAAAATGACATGAAAGTTATCTATTCCAACTTTTAGTTGATAATAGGCCATACTATAGATAAAATGAATATAGTTCGGGGATCTCTCTAATAGAATGAGCCTATATAGTACCTGTATCTAACGTTTATAGTACTAGGAGTATATCAAGTTGTGTCATCGTGGAGTAACTAAGTAATTCCACGTACCATTCAAATACACTCACGATATGGTAAACGAATAAACTCCAAAGCTAGAATATAACGTTATAGTTACGTCGTAGATATATAGCTAATTTTTGAGTTTAGAATTATTCAGACAAATATATAACAGAGCAAGATAAAATGGAAGTAAATTCACACTCTCCGCTTTATTATTCATTTGTGCTTTCGTGCTATACGTTTTAGGATATATCGCACGACGTTAGCAATCTCTCTTATATTCATTTCTCATAAAGTATGAGCTTGATAGTAATTCATAGCATATCTGTTCGCGATCGATATAAACGTTTGTCGTCATAATTATATTAATAATCAAGCTTGTTATAGTATATCTTGTATAAAACCTCCAATATTTTATCATGCTTGCATACAGCAAGTATAGATTTTTTTCTTTAAGTCTTATTAGATTCAAGCTCTTCAGGTCTTTATGTAGTTAGCTGAATTTAATACATCTTATAACGACTCACATTTGATTGAACTTACGTAACAGTATCAGCTCGAGAACGGTTGGTTTCTCGTGATAACAAATCTTTACTAAAAAGAAATAAAAACAGAAATTTTTTTCAAGTTTATAGTGCTTCATCCCATAGTGTTTCATCATAGATCTGACTGACCTACTCAGGTTTTCTGCAAAGGGTGGACCAGCCCCTACGTTATCTCATGCTCTGAGAGTTAACCTTTATAAGCTCAACTACAACGTGAGATTATGTTTCTTGTTAAAAGACAAAGATAAAAATATTATAGATACTCCACCAGTGTGCATTTTGCGGATTGTCTATATTCTCAACCTTTGACGTTTTAATTATAAAGTCTCTCTCTTCTAATCGCCTTGAGATGTATTTTAAATTAAGTAGAGGAATAGGTTGAAGCTGTCCTTAAGTACTTGTTTGTTTATAAAAACGCTTAGCACGTTCTATACTGAAGGCGCAGTGTACGATGACTGTTTATCTTCTATGTCTACATGTGACTATTTTTAATTTGATATAATCTGAATATGAGATAGACCCTAACATGATTGTCTAAAACGAGTAAGAGTGTTCGTAAAAAATAGAAATTGAGGAAATATCCAGCTCATACATTTCTCTCTCAGTAGTAAAGTGGATCAAACTACACTGATCTAGGATATTTGATTGGCCAATGACTATTCAGCTTTTGTACCTCAAGTACAAAAGAGAGAGTGTGTATGGAAATGTTAAGTCAATAGTACTGAGCTGTATTTAAGACATTGTGATGTTCTCCGAGACCACAGAGGTACTTAATCAAACATATTACAAAAAGTTAGCTAAAAGGGGTTTGGCAAGACATTGTTTTTAGTCCTAGTACTCTCTCTCTTAGCTTGATCATAATCATAATATGTACTCGCGAGCATGATGTGTTAGATACATTCGCCTGTCATGAGATAAGGTGTGAGACTAAACATATGCGAAGTTTCTACTCACCTCTCAGACCGGAAACTCGTGAACTGGGTTTATTGATTGTCGGCCAGAAAAAATATACAGTAATATTTTCACCTATCATCAGGTAACTAATAAATTCTACTGAGTGATGAAATATATAAATATAAGCATTGAATACAGTTCATATAAGAGTATATATTATTTGGAACATATATATAGTGAGGAATAAATAAAATGGAATGATTCTATAGTTGTATGTACTTAAATATTCGCGTAGTTGTATTTGCTTCAAGTTTACTCTGAGCTTGAGAGTGTAAATATAGAAGTATGTGTGACTTTTCGAAATACATCGCAAACACACACTTACCCTCAATTAAACATTTCCAAATAACATATATATTCCACTGTATACAGCATTAATCTTATCAACGAATACGATCATGCTTTTAGAATTAGCTCTCTGGTCATTTTATATAATCCAATATTGTTTACTGAGTGAACCATTAAAAATAAGAAAACTAAGTGAGCTATAACATGTAGCGTTATTTAATATAGCTTTGTGTAATAATAATGTTGTTTAGACTATATAGATAAAAACAATATTGTTAATTTTCTTTAAAATAACATCGTGTAGATATGATACCTATGAAAAGGAGTCATCGCGGAATTAATGAATACCAAGTCCAAATGCGCGGGAGTTAATAATGTCATTTAGACATAATCTTGTTCCTATGGTCAAATCTATAATTAAAACGGAAATGTCACTTGAATTTTTTAAGTTATCCAGCTCTAATGACCATAGGTTTCGATTTTATGTATGCTTACGGCGCACCAATTGATTAAATACGGAAAAGAAAAAACTAAGTCTCAGATATGGAATAAAAGAAAAATAAAGGGAATAATCGAAAGAAAATTAACTTTACAATAAACCTCACGGATTGTGACGCAAGTAACCAAAATAATGTGTTGGTTTTTATCGGTGATTCCTAAATGGCGGATAATATGCGATTAATAATCCGAAAGGAAACGTTCTCTCCTTTAATTTTACATACGATGTAAGCAGTTTAGTGTGCAAAAAGGGGGAAATCGGGATATATTTTAATTAATACCCTGGAACTCAAATTGGCATACAGATGGTTCCCAAAAGTTTTTAATTTGTATAATTATCCCGATTCCCTTCTGTTCGCAATTATGCGTTAGTTGAGAGGGACACCACTAAATGATCTACAGAGTAATATATAAACCGAAACACATATCTTTTTATCTCCCATATCTATCATTATATTATACTATGGTTTTCTTTACTTATCATTTGACTTCGCTTTGTTAAAATCTAAAAAAACAAAACAAAAAATTACTTCTTATAATGCTTCCATAAAACCACTGAGTTGGATACTCAGTCTGTTTTCCAAAACTCATTTTTTGTATTTCAACAATCACTTTCTCCGAGAAGATTTCTCGTGGGAATCTATGATAGAATTTTCATTATTTCTTTTGTTTCGATGTTTCGACATTCAGCCAGAAGTTTTAGTACAACTAGAACTCCTTCTTTTTCATGTCCAATACTCTTGTTCATTTCCTCAGGATTTGTTCCTTGAGATAGGTGAAATCGTTTTTTCCATAATAACCAGTTCTCATTTCCGGCGAGGGAGACTGTATAGTGAGTCAATACTAACTTCGTTAGTATGTATCGATGGAAAAAAACTCACAACGAAAGAATTTCGAAGTACGGCGTCTACCTGACGACATGCTTCAAATTCCGTTGCAAGGGAGAGCGGTTTCTCACGCTCTCTTATTGGCTCTTCAACATTTACCTGGCATAGAAACGGTACAGGCTCGATCCTGTCCCTTCCTTCTATTTTCTTACTGCTTTAACTAGAAACACCACAAGGGTGGAAATCCTAAACGGTAGGAACCATGACCCGTAGCTATGACGCCTTACTTGCAATAGCCGCAGGTCTGGGCATCTGAGGTAAGCTTGAGGACGCTCATTCCGCGTTCTCTATTCAACTGGTGCAGTTTAGTAATCGCATTGCTATAGTGAAACTAATTTATAAAGGGGTTTAAAAGATATCTAAAGTAATTAAATAAATATTTATAGAAGGGTTAAATATCTAACGTAACTCATAGAAATTAAATAAAGAGGG
>JABUQX010024709.1:12500-15000 GCA_015478945.1 Trachelipus rathkii | reverse complement strand
TATATTATTATAATATATATAACTATATATTATATATATCATTATATATATATATCTATATATATCAATATATTATTATATATACCTATATATATATATATTATATTACCTTATATATAGTATCATATATAAATATATATTATGATATATATATATTATATATATATATAGTATATATATATTTATATATATATATTATAATTATATATAATAATTAGTATATAAGAGTATATTATATATATATATACTTATATAATATATATAATATATATATATCGAAATTTACATAATTTTTGGTTGAAACTTGGTATGGTTGTAGTTCGGGATATGAATAAAAAGAATATGTTGGAAAACTTCGCCAAAAATGAAAGGGGGGGGGCTCCAGCCCCTAACCCCATTTTAGGGTTACGGTAACCCAGGGGTCTCAAACTTGAGACCTTTGCTATTTTACAGTAAATGAAAAACTATTGTAAATTTCAAGGGCGTAGCCCAATTATAAAGGGTATTTTACTCGTATGAGTTTTTGCTACGGTACTTTGAAATTTTTGGTTTTCAAAAATGATACCAACTCACAGAGCAATTTTATATTAATAAATTTTATTTTTTATATATAATTGATTATTAAAATTTATTTTTTACTATAAATTAGTAATAAAATGAGGTCAATGCAATCAACGCCTTTCTCAACTACAATTTTCAGACCAAGCCACTCGCGAATACCATTCATTCTGCACCTATTTATATAATACGGCCATAAAGTGGCAGATGGAGTAAATATAAAAAATTTACGACAACATGGATGGATTCTAATAAACTTTCATTAATTTACAAAAAGCATCATACATTCTTATTAGCAATAAAACTGTAGCTAATAACTTCATCATTAAAATAAAAGAAGTCGACATGCACAGAGGTCACAAATGCTATTAATACTGGCTGGAGATCGGTGTTCTGCCAATAAGTGGTCTTGGTAACAATAGAGAAAAATGCTAAACATTTTAAAGGACCGATATTTAGAAAGCTTAGTGAAAAAACGTCAGCGAAAATACAGGAATATTTCTATAATTAAATTAGCAAAAAAACATTTCTCTCTCTCTCTCTCTCTCTCTCTCTCTCTCTCTCTCTCTATATATATATATATATATATATATATATATATATATATTATATATATATATATATATATATATATATATATATATAATAGTATATATATATATATATAGTATTATATATACTGAAAATTTATATTATTGCACAAATATACTTCACATATTACCATATTGTTCTTCCAGTCTACGGCAATAAATAGCACAATCAGCAATATAATCGGGTTAGTACGATGCCAAAACGCTTCATTCGACTGCTAAGTGCTGCTAAAAATTTCTATGAGCATACAACACCTTTATTTAAAAACTTAAAATATTTCAATGTGAAGAACAATTAAAGCAAACCTCTCTTGAAAGAACAGCACAAGAGCATACAAAATATAAGGCATGAAACTTCCTAATATCTAACTTTCATATTAAATAGATTAGAAGTCATAAAATCTATAAGTCTATAAGTCTAGGAATAGCTCTAATATTAAATCCTCCTTTTTTATTGATTGGAAAAAGCTAGACAAGCAGTTAGCTATTATAATAGGCACCAAACTCTACAACGATTTACCACAAGAATTAAATAAAAATGAAAGATCCCTAAAGACATTCTAAAATTAAACTTAAAAAAAACTATATTTAATAATAATAAACACTATTATTCTAATTATAATATTATTAATTAATTATTATTATTATTATTATTATTATTATTATTATTATTATTATTATTATTATTATTATTTATTATTATTATTATTGATTATTATTATTATTATTATTATTTATTACTTATGTACTTATTTATTGATTTTAGTAATCTATCTTTGAACTTCCTGTTTAAGATTATTTATTTGCATCGCTCTTGTTGGCACCTCTTTTACTATTATTATTATTGTGAGATTTAACAAGCATTTTCCAATTTTCTAAAGGTATCAACCCGCTTCTTGATTGATTTTTTAAGGACTATTCTAGAATAAAGAGAAGTTAAAACGCTTTCTTGAACTTTTAAATCTAATATTTCGGCCTGGCCACTTCAGGCATCATCGGAGGACGAGAGTTCAAGACAAATTTAACCCAATTGATGAAATAAACATAAATGTTATTTAAACTATTAAATGCTGAAGTAGCAAATTAAAGTTTCACTGACTTCTACATGTCGCCATATGACTTCATATTAAGCAAAAAAATAATTCTTTCAATGCGCAGCACTATTATACGAATATGTTTGATGACACCTTCGTGGTCTTCAAACGGGATGAAGATGTTAATGTCTTTATTGAAGAACTCCAAAATTTAAGTGTCCTAAATTTTACTTTTGAAAAATCTGAAAATAACTCCTTCCATTTTTTAGACGTTAAACATCTCTTTATCAAGTGGAGCCCTTTCACCACAACGTCATT
>JABUQX010024709.1:0-7500 GCA_015478945.1 Trachelipus rathkii | reverse complement strand
TATATATATATAATATATATAATATATTATTAATATATATAATATATATAATATATATAAATTTTTAATACAAGATTCAAAGTTTGGGAAGGATAAACATTCCGCAATCCGCATCTGCGCATCGCTATCCTCCATACTACTTTAAGTATCCAGCATGTCGAGCTCTCATCCGCATATCTCTCTATTCTCTCTAGTGCCGACTTAAAGTCCGCTTATACACCAGCAATCACAGCATTCCGACCAAATATCTATGTATAAAATTTGATCACCGTGGTCTCCACAGCTATAGTTCTTTGAAAATTAATACTAACTATTTATAATATACTTTAATATATAATATATATAATATATATAATATATATAATAATATATAGTATATCAATATATATACCTATATATAGTATATATATAATATAATATATATATATATATATATATCATATATAATATATATATACCGTATAAGTATATATGATTGAAATGATATGCTCAAATTAAGTTTGGAACTTGAACTTATCACGATCACAAGAAAAAAATGAATATTTCTCTGCAGCAAATATAAAGTGGCGACAGGCTAGCAACCACAGTCCTTTTCTAATATCTTGATATATCCTACTTTCGGTAACAAGCATAAGTGTCTAGATTAAACCATGTGGACGCTAGACCAAAGTATCATCTGGAGAAGCTCTGATAGAAAACGAGTTGGGCCTAATTGAAGAAAGATGCAGTTTTCTCCGGAAAGGTGGAAAAACCCACCTGAGATGTTAACTCGAGACCAGTGTCGGAAAACCATTCGCCGAAAATGGTTTTCTAGAGGCTCTAGGTTAAAGTTTTCACGGCACAGAAAAATGATGGACCGAAAACTGACAGGGGCATAACAAGACACTCCCTGAGTGTTCACGAAATATATACTACTATGACACACCCCACATTTAAAGTATCACACCGATAAATATATAATAAAAAAATAATAACTGTAACTAGATTGAATACCTAAGTCCATATAATTTACCCAAAATAATAAAAATATAACTATATAATGAAGTCCCTCCCAAAAATATATTTAAGTATAAATAATATCATATAATATATATACATATTTATATATTATATAACAATATATAGCGTATATAATATATATACAAAACCTAATAAAATGATAAGTTGATTCGTATATATAGTTAATAGAATATATTATTTTGAGTAAAAATTTAAGGGTATAGTATCTCCGACAATAATTTAAACCCTTTTCCATTAACAAATTTAGAATAATATCAATTTCAAGCTAAATAACCATAAATTAGAAAATACATTCTCATACTTTTAACGACATTGATGAAAAACATAGCATTTACAAGATCTTCTTTATTAAATTGTATACCTAATTGCCCTTATTAATCTTCAATTTTTTTTTTTAATTTTGTAAAAGGTTAAATATAAACGTTTTTCTTCTTCAGAATATTATAAAAAAAAAAACATATTATTTAAAAAAAATTCAATATCAATAATAATAATAACATAATAAATAATAATCAATAATAAATAATCAATCAATAATTCACACAATAAAATATTTATTATCAAATAATAATAAATATAATATTAATTTAATATTCAAAGTATCATAAAAAAAAATTAATAAAAATAAAATAATACTTTAAATATTCGAATTATTAATAATTAAAATCAATTAAAATGATAAATTCAATATTAAAAAAAATAATAAATACACATAATAATAATAATAATAATAATAATAATATAAACAATAAATAATATAATAATAATAATACATAATCTAAAAATAATTATAATAAAATAATAATAATAATACATTAATAAAGAATAATAATAAAATCCACACTCATCATACACCTACAATTGAACATCACAAAAACAGAAAACTGTCATCTAGAGTTAGTGATTCGGTTAAATATTACAACTACTAATTTTAGAACTTACTTTATTTTATTTTCAAAGGATTTATTCACGTAGAATTAGATTTAGAGGATGGCTGCCAAACTGATTAAACATCATTATTGCAAGATGTAACACATATAAAAGATATAATAGATAATAAAACTAAATTTATAACGATTATAATATACTCTTACCAGACTGACACCTACTATTACTAATATCGCATAATTTAATTCGGCATAGACACCTTATTAATATCTCTTCTTCTTTTATATAATATATATCTGTGTGAACTACGAAATTAAGTACAGATATCCTATCCCCGTCACGTAGTTTAAACTCTTAATATAAAAATACTATATACGTACGATTCAACATATTAAGTAGAGCTATTATAATAATAATATATTATATACCGTATATATATTATAAAAATATATACATCATAAATATATATAATATATAATATATATATATATATATATATATATATATAATATAGTAAATATAATATTTATATAATAACTAATAATATAATAATATATTATATATATTAAGTATATAATACGTAACAATGTAAACAAAAAGAAAATACACACGCGGAATTATTAAATACTTAATCTACTATATTAACTTCACTCGTCCGTGAGTCAAAACCTCTCGTCATATATATAAGTAGATCTCAGTAAAGCAATAGAACTAACAAAACAGCACATTACTTACTTGACATGGTAAAACGATTACCTTTGAGAGCAAAAGCAAAAGAGTATTCTGTCGCCACCGATGAGGAGAGACCAGCTTCAAACACGACTGCCGCCCACTATTCAACGCTCAGACAAAAAAAAGCAATATCAAAACAAACAACATAGCCTTTCTAAGAAATCAACAAATCCATGAATAAATAACACAAAACCATAGATAAATGATAAAAAACACACACACACGTATTAATTAAGTTATCACACTTAATACTCAATTATTATCCCATTCACTAATTATTCACAATAATTTAAATTATTATCACACTATTATTATTATTATGAAAATTAATCATATATTATTGAATATTATTATCGATTACTAATGTAGATAAAACGCTATAATTACAATTTAATCGATTAATAATAATTTTATTAGATATTTATAGTTAATTATTTTTAGTGGCTTTTCGGTTGATTATTATATATATATATATTATAACGATTCATTCATTATTATTATTAATTATTATACCTCCAGCCATTTTATTTATTACAAGAATTATATAATTATATTAATACTCAATTTATTAGATGATAACCGCGCCGCAGAAATGATGGAACACATATACCGCAAGGTAGAGACATGAGTCGAGAAAACTGGTCACTGAAATTGGAGACCCCTATATAATAAACTAGATGTGTGAGAAATAGATAATGATTGCGAGTTAGATAAAGTGCCTATACACGCCGCCTTATTTAAAATAAGAAATTAGAAAACTCAGTAAGAAAACTTGTGACCAACACCGGAAAAATATAGCTATTATTACTTTGATTCGAATTTTTCACACACTAGCATGTGTGTAATATTTGGAAATAGTGAGTGATCAGAAGGACGAGAAAAAGAGACAACGCTGTTGACGGGAGGTGGAGGGAGAAAAAGTAGAGAAGCAGGACAGAGGCTGTAAGCCACAGCGTGACCTTTTTCGGAGTTTGAAAGCAAGTAGAGAGTCTATATCGTCATATCGGGGCATCAAGGAAATTGGAGCATGGCTGAGAAGCAGACTGTCAGGCAGAAAATGCCTACCTAACAGCTGAAGCAGAACTAAAAAATAACAATATACAAATTATTATTATATATTATTATAAAGTGTTAATAATTAATTAATATAATATTATTATTAATATATTATTATTATTATTATTATTTATTATTTAAATTATATTATTATTAGTGATTATAAATAATTATACTTAATTAATTAATTATATTATTATAACTTAATTACCAATTAACCTATTTTATTATTATTATTAATTATAATTAATTAATATATTATTATTATTATTATTATTATTATTATATTAATTAATTCACTCATAAATTATTCTGTAGTATTATTATATTATTATTATTATTATTATTATTATTATAATTATATATTATTAATTATTATTATTATTATTATTATATTATTATTATTATTTTATATTATATATTATTATTAATAATTAAGATTAATTAATTATAATAATTAATAATAATAATTAACACACACACACACCAATAATTAATTTAATATTTAAATAACATTATTGTATACCGTATATTTTTATTATTATTATTATTATTATTATTATATTATTATATTATTATTATATATTATTTATTAGTTATTATATTATATTATTATATAGTATTATTATTATTTATATTATTTACTGCTGGAGGTTAAGGCTTTAAAGTTTGAAAGTTATCTAATTAGTATTTTCTGAAAATAGTGCTCTTTTATGCTATTAATAAACTAAAAAGATAATATTTATCTTTATTGAATCTCTAAAATAAATAAAACAGAATGCTTCAGAAAAAGATACCTAAATTGACAGTAATATAGTCCAGGTGAATGATGCATGAGATTGGGAATATTTGGGGGGATTAAAAAGGGGGAATTTCTTCCCCCAATAATTTGGTTAAATTTTATAAAATTTGCTATTTAAATTTTAAACTTTCCAAACCAATCTTTATAAAATTTAAAAAAAATTTTAAATTAAAAAAAAATAATTGAAAGTTTTATTTTTTTAATTATTTATTTATTTATTTATAATTTTTTTTATTTATTAATTATTTCTACGATGGTGTAAGGCGTGGATTTCAAATTTCAATAAATTTATTATTTCTAACAAAAGAACAAATATTTTTTTTTTTTTTTCTTCAAAGAAGAAATTTCTAAAAAAGTGTAAATCGTTTAAAAAAATACCTGAATACAAATAAAAACATTAAAAGTGCATAAATTCTTCCATATATCGATTTATAATAAAATATTTACTTGAATGAACATGTAAAAAATTTTACTTTAAAAAAATTAACCTTTTAAACAACACGCGCGTATATTATATATATATAATATATGTAAACAAATACAGAAAGACCATAATCTATATATATATATATATATATATATATATATATATATATATATATATATATAGTATATTTATATAAATATATTATATAAAATATATAATATATATATATATTATATTATATAGTATAATTATATATATATACATTATATAATATATATATATATCATATAATATTATATAGGCTATTATATGTAACAGATATATAGACATAAATAGATATTTATTTTAGATATTTATTTAAAACCTATAGATATATATAATATATATAATATACTATATAAATATAATATATATATAGATATAATATATATAATATACAATATATATATATATAATATATAGATATATTATATATATATATATATATATATATATAAATTATATATATATATATATATATATATAAAATATTATATGTATATAATTATATATATATATAATATATACGTAATATATATATATATAATATAATATATATATATAGTATTAATATTATATATATAAATAATATATATATATATATATATAATATATTTATATATATATATAAAATATAAAAAAATTTAAACATATTTTATAATCTCTTGATATATATTTAAAATGGAATATGTTAATATATATATATATATATAATATATAAATTATAATAATATATATATATATATATATATATATATATAAATTATATATATAATATAATATTATATAATAATATATATATATATATATATACTCGGGCGGAAGGGTATATATTATATATATATATATTTTAATAATATAATAATATATATATATATATATATATAGATTTATATATTGTATATTGGGAGGTAGGTCGATTAAAAACTGGCATACAGCAAATTCTATCATAGTTGAGGTAGTTGGGAGATGGAAATATAAGTCCTTTAAAGATTTTAGCTCAATCAGATGAGGGGTTGCTTGCGGATTTCGAATTAAAGATTTTCTTTACAGATCTTGCTATATTCATATTATTAATAACAATATTATGTTTCACTACTTCATGTTTAATTGAAAATATGCTTCTATAAGAATATAACAACTAAATATAGCAAAGGTTAACAATTAGGAAAATGAATTTGTTTTACAATTTCTTAGAATGTTATTGTTCATAATGGTTGCTTTGATACTAGTATATCATCATATGATTGCGAATAATGTGCTTTGGATGTAAACGACTTAAGCATCTTCCCATACATCTTCTTGCTAAAATAGATTGAAATTTGTATGAAAATGAATTAATAAATTAAGACACGACTAATATAATATGAATAAGTCAAAAGATAATTACTTCGTCCGTGGATAAATGTTTTTGTGCTGGTTCCTCTGAAGCTACATCCGAAATATCTGGTAACTCAATATTTTCCATAAGTAATACTTGTTTATCATATCTGACACTCTTATCTCGTTTCTATTACGACTTTCTATTGATGAAAACTGTGTGATCTTTAGTCCAGTTTAATTCTCTGATTCTCGTAGATTAAGCTCTGTTCTCGATTGGACTTTTGCATTTGTAGAGCAAATGCATATAATGTGTAACTGTTCACAGTTTTCTATTTTGCAGTTTACCATTTATATTCATTAGGTTTAAATGTCCAAAGTACAAGGCGAGCAGAGATATCAAAAGTGCTTGTCTAATTTCCATCGAGGATTCATTTTGGCTTGAGCTTTACCCTGCTGATTGATGTTTTTCACTAAGGTCAAAAGATCTTTAACCTTTCTTTCTATAAAGAGTCTTGTCTGTAACACGAAGAATTCTTTGGGTTGAAATTCTATCCAAATAGATTGAGAGGTGAGCATTTTAAAATTTGAAAGAATGATATTCAATCTGTTAACCCAATATCTTGATAGAAACAATAGTTTGAATATTGCCTAAAAAAATGTAATTAAGGGTTTTTCTAATTTTTTCATTTTTAATTAATTCCGCACGAAATACACCATTTTTCGATAGTCTGTTGTCCAGTTATAGGTTTAATCTTAGGTATTTTTAATTAGCTCAATAACAAAAAACATGTAAATAAAATTATAATAAAAATTCATTGAAATAAAAAACAAACATAACATTTAAGAACACACAGCTCTAGTACTTCACCCCTATATTTTCCATCAATTACAAATACATAACAAACAATAATATATTTGTGGTAATCGATATAATCTTAAAGATTTATTGTTCAACAAGAAAATAGAAATAACATGCAATTTAGTTGAGTCATCGTGATCGTATTCGCAGAAATTTACTCTGTATAAGACGTCAACGGCCGAGATTAAATCCATCGGCAAGCACGTGCAATCATTGAAGTCTCCAATTTGTTTTTGCAACCATCACGTTGTTACCATAACCACAAAAATGCCACAGTCAAAAATTTTTAAAAAAATATCACACTCCACCCCCTGAATATAACCATATGATATCAATAGTGTACTCACTACTATA